>PVJX010000586.1:108580-234720 GCA_004027295.1 Dolichotis patagonum | reverse complement strand
ACTAGAGTGATATTTGCTTCCAGGAATGATTTAGGAAGAATTGCTTCCCTTTCAATTTCATTGAAGAGTTTCAGGAGTGTTGGAGTTAAGTCTTCTTTGTATTTCTTGTAGAATTCTGCAGTGAATCCATCTGGGCCTGGATTCTTCTTTGTAGGCAAGGACTTAATTACATTTTCAATTTCAGTAATAGAAATTGGGTTATTCAGCAGTTATACATCTTCCTGATCCAGCTTTGGTAGTTCATAAGTATCTAGGAATTTGTCTATTTCTTCAGTGTTATTGAACCTATGAGAGTGGAGGTTTTCAAAGTAGGTGTTGATGATCTTCTGTATTTCCACTGAGTCTGTAGTAATTTTACCTTTTTCATTTCTTATTGCATGAATTTGAGTTTTTTCTTTCCTTTTTTAAATAAGGTTGGCCAGGGGCTTGTCAATTTTATTTATTCTTTCAAAGAACCAACTCTTTGATTCATTGATCCTTTGTACTGCTTTCTTAGTCTCTATTGCATTCATTTCTGCTCTAATCTTTATAATTTCCTCCCTTCTTTTGGCTTTGGGCTTGGTTTGCTCTTCTTTTTCTAGATGTTTGAGTTGTAGCATCAGGTTGTTTGTTTGTGTTTGTTCTGTCTTCCTGATGTGGGAACTCAATGCAATAAATTTTCCTCTCAGGACTGCTTTCACTGCATCCCACAAAATCCAGTAAGTTGTGTCTGTATTTTCATTTACTTGTAGATATTGTTTAATTTCTTCTTTAATTTCCTCTGTGACCCACTGATTGTTCAAGATTGTATTATTCAGTTTCCATGTGTTTGTAGGTTTTTTGCAATTTCTTTTATCATTAATTTCTAGTTTCACAGCACTATGATCCGATAACATGCATGGGATAATTTCAATTCTTTTGCATTTACTTAAATAAGTTCTGTGGGCTAGTATATGGTCTATTTTAGAGAATGTCCCATGTACTGCTGAGAAGAAGGTGTATTCTGATGTTGTTGGATGGAACACTCTGTTTATATCTATCAAGTCCTTTTGTTCACAGGTGTGATTCAGTTCCGTTATGTCTTTGCTGATTTTCTGTCTTGTTGATCTGTCCCTTTGGGTCAAGGTTGTGTTAAAGTCTCCTGTTATAATTGTATTATTGCTTATTTGATTTTTCATTTCTGTTAGTATTTGCTTTATATAGCTGGGTGCTCTGGAATTTGGTGCATATATATTTAAGATCATTATCTCTTCCTCTTGAAGTTTTCCCCTAACTAGTATGTAGTGAACTTCTTTATCTCTTTGGTTCATTCTTGGTTTGAAATTCACATTGTCTGCAAACAGGATTGCCACTCCTGCTTTTTTTTGGTTTCCTGTTGCATGAAGTATTGTTTTCCATCCCTTGACTTTCAGTCTATGAGTGTCCTTTTGGTTAGATGGGTTTCTTGTAGACAGCATATGGTTAGATGTTGTTTCTTGATCCATTCTGCCAGTCTGTTTCTTTTGATTGGTGAGTTGAGGCCATTTACATTAATGGTTGTAACTGTTATATATTGGTTTATTGTTGACATGTTATCTTTCTGCTGTTGTGTCTTTAGCTTTCTATTCTGTTTAATAGTCTGCCTTGCTTGGTGGTTTTATCCCGTGTGTATCTAGAATGTCTTTCAGTATTCTTTGTAGGTTTGTTTGGTGTTCATGAAGTTCTTCAGCTGTTCTTTGTCATGGAAGTTTCTTATTTCTCCATCCATTTTGAAGGACAGTTTTGCAGGGTATGTCAGTCTGGGTTGGAAGTGGTTTTCCTTTAGGATCTGAAATACTTCACTCCATGCTCTTCTTGATTTCATTGTTTGTGTTGAGAATTCTGCTGTGATTCTGATAGGTTTTCCTTTATAGGTGATCTCTCTTTTCTCTCTAACAGTTTTTCGTATTCTATTCTTATGTTTGATTTCTGGGATGGTGATGATTATGTGTCTGGGTATAGTTTTATTTTGGTTATGGCTGTTTGGAGTTCTATATGCTTCATTTATCCAGATGTCTGTTTCTCTTCTCATGTTTGGGAAGTTTTCAGGTATTACTTCTGTAAATATCCTCTTGATATCACTTGGGCTGTCCCCTTCTTTTTCACTTATCCCTCTTAATCTTATGTTATTTTTCTTTGCATCATCTTGCAGGTGTTGAATTGTTATTTCCTGATTCTTTGTTATTTTTAAAAGATCTTGTCTTTCCTGCTCACTGGCTGCAATCTTATCTTCGAGGTCTGAAATTCTATCTTCACTTTCATTGAGGTGGTTTTTATAGCTTTCAATAGAATTTTTGATTTCCTGTATATCTCTTTGAATCTGCTTTCTGCATTCTGTTTGTTTCTTATATTGTTGATTCAGGGGTTCTATCTGTTTGCTTTGTTCCTCTAATTTTTTAGCTGTGTTTTCACTAGATGTGTTCACTATTTCTTTTACTATTTTTATCAATTCTTCTTTTACCTGGGCAAGTATTTCTGATTTGAATTTCTCCATAGCTTTCCCTATTTGCATATTTATTTCATTTGATATCGTTTCAGACATTTCAGGTGTATGGCTTCTGTTTTTCTTCTATGTACATGGCTTCTAAGCTTTCTTGGGGAGTACTAGAGCTTTGAGCTTGCCTTTTTGTCTTTCCTTTTGTCATTTTTCTATATTTCCTTGCTTTGAGCAGTGTTCCAATGCTTTCTATGCATGTGTGGTGAATTACCTCTTGCACCCTCAGTTCCTGGAGGGGAAGTGGCTCCCCCACAGGCTCTTGGCTTCCTCACAGTGTCCTCACTTCCCTCTGTGGGCTCCTGGCTCCCTAAGTTGTAAGGCAAATGTTGGGTGTGGTCAACCCGGAGCCTGTGGAATCTCAGGCAGGCCAGGCCACTGTACTTTTTCCCAGGCAGCTCTCCAGGAGGTTCCCTGTGAGTGAAGGGTGGGCCTACAGGTCCCAAAGAGTCAGGCCAAAATGCTGGTTTCTGCAAAGTTCCCAGTCCCAAATAGACCTGGCCAAGATGCCAGTCTCCACAAAATTCCCAATCCAAACAGCCCGGGACACTGTGCGGGTCCAGGAGGTTCCGGTCCCAAAGAGTCAGGCCACGATGCTGGTCTCTGGGAGATTTCCTGGGCAACCTTTTCAAATGTTTACAAAATGACAATCTCATTGTTGGAATACAGCACAATGTTCCCTATGCAAGAGAAGATGTGATATCTCAGAAGTAAATGAATAAAAATAAGGGATGTAGTTAATTACTCTCTAGAGTTTTCTAGTTTGACAACATCTACTTTCATCTTTCTTCAGTGTAGATGGCATGAAAATATATCTTCATGTAATTTACATTTATTATTGGTTTTACACTGGAAAATTTCCCCTAAAACTCAAAGAATAATGTGGTAATTCACTGAAACATAACAAAAGAGATGCATTCATTGTCATAAATGTAATTACTTATATTTATTGATGGGATGAGCCTGAACCTAAAATGATGTTTTTCCTTTTTGTAAAGGAAAAATATGCATCTATTTTCAATAAATGCAACCTGTAGAAGCTCATGGTAGATGATGATATATTCAATATAATAAGGTGCACTTTTCAGCAATTTTCTATGAGAACATGATTTGATCAGTGGGAGTCTCCAAGCTTCTGTCTCTTTCCCCTTCTCATTTTTCTAACACTCTAATTTTCTGGAAAAAAAATTGTAGAGAGAGTGAAATTTTCTCTGAGACCTGATACTTTCCATGGAGGAAAGGACCTATAACTCACTATAATCTTCAAAACTGGATGGTAGTACTGAATTGATAACTAAGTGGATTTTTCCCTACATAAGAATTCTGTTTACACTAGGTGAGTATACAAAACTATAACTTCAAATGACACAGAGACAGGCTTCAGGTCAGCAATCTTGTGAGATAAAAGCTAATGTAGAAAGTCTCATAGAAATTTCTTTTACCATAAAGTGTTCTTAAAACATCTAAGGAAACAAAAGAGCAAATAGTAGTAAATACCTTTTGTTAAAATTTAACTAAAACATGTTTTAGAAAAGGATATAAGCAAAAAAAGGTGATTAAAAAAAGAATGAAAATTATAGTCCCTGAACAACAGTGGTATCAAGTGAGGATGTCACACAGATGTGACCCTCAGTGTAGATAGTCTGGATTGGAGCATTTGGGAAATAGTTGAAATGCACTTTCTTTGAGGCACTCAGATAATACATTTTGAGTTTCTTTCTTTTTTAAAAAAATCTATCAGTGAGCAAGAATTAACATTTACCAACTTTAAATGTCATACAACTCTATGAAAGAGATTCTGAATAAAAAAACTAATACAGATGTGTTTTAAGATTGACCGGTTTTAAATAATGAAACATACTATGTTTAAATGAAAATCTGGAATTTATTATGCAATTTAAAATCATAAAATGTGAGACAACTGATTTGAAGAAGCATGCTACAGGTATTCTAGAAGTTCAACGTATGTTAGGCAAAAGTAAAACCTTAAAGTGATGTTTGGAAGTGGACTGGAAAGCACTGGAAACAGCAAAAATAACTAATGAGGTATATTATTTTATATTATTTACAATGCAGAAAAAAGAAAAAATACTGAAAGAAGATATAGATAACATAAAACACAAAAGGATTACAGAGAGAGGATACCAGCTATGATGACAATTTAGAGAAAGAATTTAGGTCAGGACAATTTTTGTGGAGGTAACAATTGATAAATTATAAGTACATTAATCTCAAATTAACATTTCATGTACTCTTTTAAAAAATCTAATATAACTTTTTACTGTTTTCAAAACTTTGTTCCTTTATAACATTCTACGCTGAGTAACACAATGTTTATTTCATTTTTCAATAATAATCTATTTACTTTGTTTTCGTCTCTGCTTAGATTTTAATTCAGTGAAAATACAACCATCATTTTTAAATCTTAATTTTGAGTACCAGGCTAAATTATGCATTTTTCAGGGTAATAGGGCTTAATAATAATAAGACATATCTTACATGTAATTATCTAATGTAGTGTGATAGATAATAAACACATAAGTGTAAAAAGAAGATTTCAACAAATATTGAGATTTCTGAATAAAATTAAGGAAAATGAAGTGAGACTGTGGGCAATGGATATCATAGCTAGAAATGCATTTGTAAAGTCCAAAATATTGTAACAGAGAGAAATAAAAAAGTATTCTCTTTATTATTTCCACAGCAAATTGCTCCCATAAAAGACCAAGAATCTAATTAAATGTTTGTAAGTGCATATATGTGTGTGTGTGTGTGAGTGTGTATTATATATTTCTTATATGAGTTATATAAGAAGTATAGACAGTGGCAAAATATTATCCTAGACTGATGCAACCAACGTGGAAATCAGTGTAGAGAGTCTTCAAAAAACTAGGATTGGAGCTTTCATTCAATCCAGCTATTCTCCTCATGGATAAAGAAGACAAAACACTATGCATATACAAGATAGATAATTATACCACTAATCCCTGTTAGTTCATCAAAAAGAGCTGTTTGTACTTTCATTGTTGAATCAGTTTTTCATGCCTAAATCTTGTAATCTGAGCAACTAGTTTGAAGTGAACAATATGTAGTATACTAATCATTGTTAATCTCCTATTATGTTGGTTTGAAATCTTGTATCACTTTTTGTTTTTTATTTTAAAATTAAAAAATATGTTACACTAATTTATAAAAATGTGTCAGATAATCAATATATTGTTTTCCTCATGTTAAACAAATCTTCTTATCTATTTGAGGATGTTACAATTTAGTTAATGATAAAGGTCTAAAATGATGAGAAGTTTGTTGCAAAATGAGCAGTAAACATGCACAGACTAGTATTCCCCAGAAGGTGAGGTAATCACGTGCCTTTCTCACCTACTCTTATAGGAGTAACTATTTTTATTTACTTGAAAGTGAGTTTTCCCATACTTTGGAGAAATGTGGGTACAACTCCTACATTTGTAATCACACTTACAAAATCAGAAGACACTGTCATGTTACCTTTCAATTAGATTAGGTGAACACTAGACTCTAATTTCCAAAATGAATGACAGGATTAGAGTTTTTTTCTTTTTTATTAATGTTGTATTCTGAAAGAGAAGGCCACCAACTTTGTGATGCTTCAAGAATGCTGGCTTTACTGTGAAAATCTGTGGAGATTCCTCAATAAACTAGGATTAGCGGTCCAATTTACTCCAGCTATTTCCCTTCTGGACATTTTCCTAGAAGAATTAAAAGCATCACACCACAGACATATATGTGCACCCATGTTTATAGCAGCACATTTTGTAATAGTTAAATCTTGGAGACAACCCAAGTGTCCAGCAATTTAGGAATGGATTTTTAAAATGTGGAATTTTTATGCAACAGATTACTGCACAGCTACAAAGAAAGTTAAACTGGAAACTTTTATAGGTAAATGGATGCAACATGAGACAATACTTACAAGTTAAATAGATCAGACTCATATGTGTAAACATATTATCTCACTAGTGTGAGAAGCTGAAAGAGTAAATAAGATCCAAAATGTCCCATAGATATTATGAAATGGGAAGAAACCATTCAGAAGAAAAGAGAAACTGGGATGGGGAAAAGAGAAAAGAAGGAAGGGGAGTAAAGGGGGAGGTAAAAAATATAAATACATATAAGACAGTTAAGATAGTTATAGTACTACTTTCTATGAGTTCATTGAAAAGAGAAGTATGTGCCTGTATTGTTTGATTAATTTTTTATGCCTGTATCTTGTGATATGAGCAATTACTTGAAGATAACAATACACAATGTACTAACCATTGTTACTATCCTACTATCTTCTTTTGAAATTTTGTATCACTTTTACTGTTTTTCTCTTTTAAAAAACCTGCTGATTTCCTAGTAGAAAGTCCAGAGCTCTTAATTTTTCTTATCTTAATATTTTAGTGCATGGAGAGGACACCGTCATTCTCCTCTGGTAGTGCAGAGTTCTTATAAACACGTGGATAAAATATGAATGGTGGTATGAAGGATATTTGTCAGTATGTGTAAACTGACTTTAAAGTGGTCTTTGAGTTTTAAACAACCTGGGCTGTTGTTGTCTTCTACTCTAAAGTGAAATGAGATTGATTTCCTCAAATAATCTTGGTATGCTATGGGGGGAAATGTTGGTATTCTAGAACTTTGTAGAAAACTATAATGCACTGCTGAAATATTTTTCATGTTTTGAGAAAAATTTAAATGACTTTCTATGTACTGCTTGTCATGATTGTATTACCATTAAGCCAGTAGAAAGAATGTTGTCTGCAATGCTTAGATTTCAAATATACTTTAGCTCAATTGTGTTTGAAAAGAGGACACCTATTTGAAAAGCAAATGTAATATGCCTTAAACCAAGCCATTTGCATTATTGGAGTATTAAAATGCAGTTCTGAGTCAGTATCTTGGACAGAAAACTGAGCACAGTAGAGCTAGTAAGGCCATTTGTACAAAGACTGTGAAGCACTTTCTGTACATTTTTATTAAGTAGAAAAAAGGAGACACCTTGAATAAAAGTAAAAAATAATTGAAGATGAGAAAATGATATTGCTAAGAATGAAATAAGTAGGGAATAAAATAAATGCATACAAATTTACACAACTTTTTCTAAACTGGAGCAGAAGCAGTCTTTGATGTTGGTTTGGGGACTTTTCAGACTTTCAAAAAACACAATTAATTCTTTTCAGAAATGTGGCATATCAGTGCATCCGCTCAGTCACTGTATAAATTGGAGGGTTTAAAACTATATCACTGTCCTTGGAGAAGGGCTGACTCTAAAGCTTGAGGGGGATATATAAAATATAAACATGAAGAACTTTGTATAGCACAAAGTAAAGTGCTGATAAAATGAAAAACGAGGCCATCGACAGGACATAGAAGTAAACAGAGAAAGCCCACAATGGTCAAAAGTTGAACACATTCAGCAAAAAAGACAACATGGCATCATATTGTAGCCCAAAGTATAAAATAAATGAATTGAGGTTTCACTTATATCTATAAAAGGGAGAGTGGGAAAAAACTTGTGACCAGGAATTCAAATGATTATGTAGATATTGTGCCCTCACAGAAACAGAACAAAGGAATCATTCTGAAAACATGAGGTGCAGTGGAGGCTTCAATTTAAAGGTTATATCAGGGAAAGGAAAATCGAAATTTTACAGGAGTGAAAACTTCGAATCAGTACTTCCTCCATAGCCAATGTCACCACCAACAGTAAGAAGCCTGATTGATAACATGTACCTTTCAAATGGCTACTGAGTGTGGGACTTTGCTTCTGTGATGTTTTCCTTTCAAAGTCTCATAAACCCTACACAGCCATAAGAAAATATCAGACAAGTTCCACAACAGCATCCTATGAAATGCCTGGCAATATTCCTCAAGGTGGTAAATGTCACCAAACCTGGCAAGTGTGAGACACTCACAGCCCATAGACACCCAAGGAGCATGACAGCTAAATGGAACATGTTGTCAGGAATTGACCCAGAAACAAGAAAAGTGTATTCCATAGGGAAGTCTGCTATGTAACATATAAAGGTCATAATGCATAAATACAAGTTCAATAAGCCTGACAAATGTCTCACAGTAAAGAAATGTGCTAAACAATTTGTAATAGCCAGATCCTGGAAACAACCTAAGTGCCCATCAACTGAGGAATGGATAAAAAAGTTGGGGCATTTTTATACAATGGAGTACTACTCCACTAAAAAGAAAGATCACATTGAGATATTTATAAATAAATGGACACGACTTGAGACCATTCTCTTAAGTGAAATAAACCAAACTCACAAGGGTAAATACCGTATAGTCTCCCTAGTATGAGAGTTGATAAGAGTATATAAGATTTTATGGTAAGCATGAGTCCCCATCTTATAGCTTTGAAGCCTTTCAATGTTTTCAATCATCAGTTGGAATGGTTTTATTCTGTTTTGTTTGACTATATCATGCATTATGATATGAACAGCTGTTTTGAAGAAAACAAAAAATTATGACAGCTATTACTTATTTAATATCATCCTTCTTAGAAGTCCTACCATGCTTCTAGTCTTCTACTACCATTGGTTCTATCTATCACATTGCATCTTTTTGGGATTTGAATATGTGTGATAGTTTAAACAAAATTTTTTTATCAAAAATGAGATATTATAATACCCATTGATCATTTTCTGTTATTCAGTTCAGAAAGCCCTGTAATTCTTTCACTCTTTGCATGGCTTTATACTATTTTGTTATGTTTGATATTATTGTATTTGAAACTATGCTCAACTATAGCACATTAAGAGATATTGTGATAGCTACTGTTGATGTCTTGTCTTAATGCAAAGTACTGTGTTGCCTATGTTGTCCTGTTCTGATCTGCTCTGTACTGCCCTCTTTTGTTATATTCTCTTTAAAATAAAGTTAAAAAAATTAAATAATAAAAAAAGAAATGTGCTAATCGTGAGGAGATCTAAGTGTTTTGTATTTCTTTAGAGAGAAACTATATGTTAACTGCAAATTTTGTTTGAAACTAGGATATTTTAAAACAAGACTTACTTAAAGATATGCAAAAGTACTTTAACTTTAGAATTGCCACGTGTTTATTTTTAGAGAAAACAATTGTTACTTTTCCCAAAGAAAATGTCCAAATTTTTCAGTGTTCACTAAACTCTAAAGCATGGCTTATTCTGCTTTAAAAATAGTATTAAAAGTCAGAATAATACATATTTCCTTAGAGCATATGAAAATTAGTTTTTTTAAAAATATATTTAAATGGAAATCAAGAATAGCTATTTTAGCTCTTCTATATGCTTAGAATGCACTTTCCTTTTATAGAGTAAGATACAAATGATAAATAAAATTGCATCTATGGCATAAATTATGTGATTGGCAGATTATAAAATGATGAAGCTAAATATCATAGCCTTCCCCTCACATATTTTTATCTGTTATGCCTATATAGTATTTCCTTTCAGCAACATTCTAGTTTATAATACACAAATAGTAATCACAACTGCCTTGCTATCTTACAGATTCCAGATACTTTGTATTGTCTGAACAAAATACCCCTTTAGTGACTACCATGCTTCTATGATTTTAACTTTTCTTTAGTTACTATATACAAGTCTTACAGTATTTCACTTTCTTTGCTTGACTTATTTCACTAACCACTAAATCTTCGGATTAATCCAAATAGCATGGGAGTGCCAGAACTGTGATCTCCAGCCAGTGAGATGTGTTCACTCCACAACCTTTTGCCAAGTGGAAGAGTACCTATGACCTTTCAAGGTCTCTTTACTGACTTAGAGCATCGGCTGGTCAGCATCTCTCAATTCCTCAGATCTAGGCACTCTAACCACTGGCTTTTTCTCAGTAGCACTTGTCTGTTGCCTTTTGTTAAGCTAAAAAGTACTAACACAATATACAACACTTTATTGCATTGAACTTTTTCATGACTTCTTAAACTCTTACACAACTTTGAAATCCTAGATGTTGCCAAGAATATAGATACTGTAATAGTAAACATAGACAAAAAGTACATAAAAGTGGTAGCTATTCTTAAGGACAGAGGTTGTTTTCTCTTGTCACTTTTTCGTTTTCTTGTCATGCTTTCCTTTTGTCACATTTAGCTGGAATGCTCTGGATTAAAAAAATGTAAACTAATGCAGTAAGATACATCTTACTATAAGGAGAAATTAAACACAAGGACATAAATTACTCTGTCAAACATTGCTCAATGAATTAAAAAGAGAAGAGGTTATAAGTCATTTATGAGGAAGACATGTTTCACTGAGTCACTAGCATTTTCAAGTCAGAGAATCAAGTTGACATATGAAAGACCTGTGGTGAGGAGGTGGATTATTTTCTCTTTCTCATTCAAAAATGTACCATAGATCCCTTTCTCTATCATGCTCTGTTTCTTGATTCCAAAGAATACTATGTAGATGAACAAAGAAATAAGTTTTATCATCTCTTAACGTATTTCTATTCTTATTCAATTAAGTTGGAAAACATTTCTTTAAATATTAATCATATATCCTACATTGTTAATTATCTTTTCATATTTCTGCTTGTTTTGATTTTCAATTCTTGTAAGTGTGAATTCTAAGTATGTCTCCAGTTAAAACTTCTGCACATTAAGAGAGATGTTTAAAAACTAAAACAGAACTATGTCAACCTAATTTGTAGAAAGGGATAGAACACCCAATGACGCCATTTTACACTACTGAAGTAACACCTTAATAAATTATTCTTTTACTAATTATATTCAAATTTCCATTTCTGTGTCACACCATGAGATTCCTCATGTATTAACAAAGGACAAAATAACCATATGAAAAAGTGTGTGTGATTTATATTTTTAATTATATATATATATATAATTCATATTCATAGAACACCCATACATGAAAATACATTATGCATGGAAAAAAGAGATAAAAGTGGATTTCAAATTCCCATATGTGAAGTTTTTTATTTTTTCTGTCTACATGCCAACGTTATATTAAGACTTGAATTTGATGAAAATTCGTAAGTGCCATGTCACATTTGGTTTCACTAAGTTTACATACCTATTTACAAAATTGACCTCCATTTGGGACCAAAGCCAAGTTTGGAGCTGACTTAAGTTCTCTGCTGTATTGGTACTAGATGACTGGGGAATAAACAGTCATTCTGAAACATATTTTATTCAACTGAAAGTTATGCTTTTGAGAATTTAAAAAGTTAATATGTGTTAAGCACTTTATTTGGTATTGGTTAACAAATAAAAGTTGAGAGTAAATGACAGTAAGTATTATAACTCAAATTTTACTTAATATTCAGCTAATGTTCTTCTAGCTTTCCAAATTAGCTGAGAATCTCTGGAAGATCTAGAATTAGAATCAAGTAATGTTAGAGAATCACACACACATAATTTAACATGGGATTATCATGTATGCTAACATTTTTAATATTCAAAATTTTAAATGCCAAAATTCAATGGTGATTCAATGCAGTTATACCAAAATAATCTTTATACATAGCCAATATACTTGTTAGGTGGCTATTTGGCATATGTAAGGAAATAAATAACCAAACTTGTTAGTCTGACTTTAAGAATTGAAAGAAAATCACACTGTTTGTCTTATATGTTTAGCCTGAGGATGATCAATTTTGTATTATTGGACTCAGAAAAATCAGATGTCTAGCACAAGGATGTTGATTTTATACTATTTTTAAAGAGGCTTCAGGAGCAGCGTTAGACAAAAGCCTTGTTAATCTAGTCTTTTTTCAAGATTGAAAATCCTTCATTGAGACAGAGGCTGAATTTTAGACTTCATTTATTGTGCACTACCATTCTTGTAGCTAACTCATTTGAAACTGATGGTTGAATTATTCTATCTCTATTAACATCAGTAAATTCCTAGAGCATTGGATATACCAAAAAATACACACGCACAAGGAAAAAAAAAGACAAAATACTTATGCCCTCTTGCCACTCTGTTGTGTACATGTGTAGATTTCCCTTTCTTCAAAATTGCTACTTTTTTTCTTATTCTGAATACTTATGGACAATAAAATTATAATCTCATTAATTGTGGTGATAAGCTTTGTGGTTCATTTATTCACTTCTTTTCACTGAACATATCTTCTCAGTTGCCAAATGTGGTAACCATATTTCCAAATGCAAATTAAATTTGTCACTTGTTTTCCATGCTATTGTAAAGATAGTTTTCTATTCTTTTATTGCATTCTAAGCAATCATTCTCATAATTTCTTTCAGATGCATTTTATATTTTCATACATACACTTTTCAGATATACTTTGCAGAAGGTTGTAAAATACTAATCATCTACTATTAACCTACTAATTTATTATATATTAGGAAATTTATCATTCACTCATGTACTGAATGTATAAATCCATGTACTGAGATTCATCCGTGTACTGAAATACATCCACGTAGTGAAATATACACCTCTGACCAAAATGAAAATCATATACAAAAGCTCTATTATTTCTGCATCCTCACTCCTTCATAGGGGATCATTTAATTTATTTGGGAATTCCTTGGGATCACATAACCTTAACAAGAACATCTTCTGATCTCTTCTCCATCAAATTTCACTTATAAAGAGCTGTGTGGTCCTAGGCACCACTGAGAGGAAACCTTCGGGAAAATATTTCCCTGTATGGTTAAATTTTGTAGTTATTTAATATTCCTGTTTTTAATATTAAATGTTAAGTGTATATGTCTTCTCAGCTGGCCTGTATTTAGTATGGTTTGATCATTATTTTGTCAATTAAGACCAAAGGAGAACCCTTCAATCAGCTTCAGGTAAGTAATTAAAGTCTGAAAATAATCTTAACAGGTTTGCTTGACTTTATTAATAGACTCTTATTTTCAGTGATCAAATAGAGTGAAATGCTTGTTAGTTTATGCTGAGATCACGTTACTGGATACCATTTGTAAGTAAACTGTATTTGTTTTCCTAGGAATATGAGATCAAAGGTGCCCTGTGAAGAGAATCATTTCATCTTTCTGCTTGTTCAGAAACTGTCTCACTCCTTCCACTACAAAAACAATGTCTGCTATTTGTTTGTGATGTGGTGGGCTGCAGTCTTATATTCAGCACAGTAATGTGTTTGTTCAAGGGAAATTTCCTCCTAGATGGTGCCTAGTCTATCTATCTTTTTATTTGTCTTTGTAAATATACCATTTTGAACTATGAAACTGAAAGTAGTATCATCTTTGAGACATCATCTTAAAGAAGTGTAGAGTAAACTAAATAGAGAAGAAGTAAAGGGAGAGAAAGAAGGAAGGAAGAGGGAGTAGAAGTGGAAGGAAGGTGAGAAAGAGACAGAGACAGAGGGACAGAAAGAGATTTATTTATATTAGTTTTCATCTAGCAGCAATTGTATGTGTCACACTCCATTTCTTTAAAAATTATGTAAGAAACATTTGCTTTAATTGATTTTTCACAACTAGAAAAAACAACATTCTCTGAAATCATTTTATGGATTTACAGATATCAGAGATTTTTCTTAAAATGTGCATTTTATTAAATAATATTCCTCCAATTTACAAATGAAGCAGTCGTATGTTCCCTTCTGTGTAGGAAAGTGGTGTTAGTATGAGCTGAATTGTTCACAAACAGAAGCACTATTGAAATGAATTACTGTAAATCAAACGATAAGAAAGAAAGAATGACATTTCATTACTACCTCATGCCGTCCATTGTAAGCTTCCCAAAGTCACTCATTCATGGTCATGGATGCGGATTGGGAAGCCGCCTGTAAAGAAATTTGTGTAAATTTTTATTCGCCCAATTTCATGCATTCATATTTACATGCCTTTGTGCATATTTTAAAAGAACAAAGAAAATATTTAAGGAGGGAATTGAAGAGAACACATTAAACATATTATGTCATGTGTACTAGAGTCTTTTATGCCTGTATGGTCATAATACATTTGAAACTACATTTTTTTACCCTGACTGAGTATCTATTTAAAATCTGCAGGTTCTAGACTGATAGCACACTTCTTCAAATACTAATTGATTCAATATTTCTTTCATAATGGCTTCATTTCTGAAGGTCCAAACATCCCTTCTGACATGACAAAAAATATAATTTTAGAAAATGTTGATAGACAATTTTATTTCTAAAATTTGGATGTGGGCTACTTGTTTGTCTTCTTTTTCCTCCTTTGCCAAGTATTTGTCATCCTTCTTTCTTCTCATAGAAATATCAGCAACACCAAAAACCACTGAATAATTGCTGCCCCCATGAAAAAATCATGTATTTCCTAAGCTTTTTATATTCAAAATTATATTCTGAATCAAACAGGATATGGGAATCAATAATGAGTAAACAAAATAATTTGAAATATCTATGTTAATCAATTTTAAGTGAAACAAAATATAAGGCTCTAAAATGGGGCATGATGAAATATTCAAAAGGTGGAAAGGAATAGAACACAAAATGCAGGTTCTTGCTTTATATTTCATCATTTTTGTTCTTTCTTTAAATTTGCGATCATATTAAGTTATTCCAAGGTAAAATCACTTGATATAATCAAATTATGTTTTGTAAGCTTAATGGGATCATAGTAACTACAGAGCAAATATCTATAACAAACAAGGTAAAAATTAAATATCAAGAGTCAAAATGTACTACTAGGATAAATCACCTAACCACATAGGAAGATCACAAAACAATGTCAAGAAAAAGAAAAAAATATATATAACAACAAGTAAACAAAGCAGTCACAAAATAGCTACAGAAAAATCTTAAATATAAATAATTACCTCAATACAAATATATCAAATTCTCCAATTAAAAAAGAGAATAAAATTTAATGGGTAAAAGTAACTGAGATCTAACTATATGTAGTCTACAAGACACTGATTTGCAGCTAAGAAAAATATAAATTGAAAAATAAGGGTTGAAATATGGTTTTCCATGGAAATGCAATCCAAAAGAAAACAGGAGTAGCCATCTAAAACAGATTTTAAATCAAAAGCAATAAAATGAGACAAGAAATGTCATCATATAATGATAAGGAAGTCAATTCAACAAGAGAAAATAAAAATTTTGATGTATATACTCAATTTTAAAATACTTAAATGTATAATATTAATAAACCAAACAGACGAGATAGACTAATACAATAATAGCAGGATATCTATCTCACTTTTTGCAGTGGGCAAATCATCCAGACCAAAAATCAACAAATGGAAGAGTTAAATTCCATGCTAGACCTAAGGGATATAACAGATATTTATAGAGCATTCTATACAAAAATAGGTAAATGAACATTCTTATTATTAGTTCATAAAACATAATGTAGGAAGTCCATTTCATAGACTACAAACAGATCTTAACAATTTTTTAAAAATATCAGATTGTATCAAGTATCTTTTCTAAACACAATGCAAAGAAAGTAGAAATTAAAAGAAAAGTCTAGGAAATTATAGAAATATATTGGGATTAAACAACTTACTCTTGAACCACCAACAGATAGGCAAACAAATTGCTCTTTTGGTAGATCAAAAGTGGTTGATTCATTTCAGAGACAGAACTTTCTCCAAGACAGACCATAGCTTTAGGTCATAAAGCATATATCAAAAATACAAAAGAATTAAAAGAATCTGGTCCATCCTACTAAGTCATAGGGACATAAATTAGAATAAACAACAAAAGAAACCATAGAAACTGTACAAACATATGGAAATAATACACTATTGAAAGATTGAAAGATTAAAAGATTACAGAAGATATCAGGACAAAAATATAAAATTTCTTATAATCAAGTGAATAACAAGGGAAATACAACACAACAGAATATGTGGGACACAAAGAATTTCTAAGGGGGAAGTTTATAGCTGTCAGTGATTAAATTAAAAAATTTTATCTCACATAACCTAATGATCCTTAAATAACCTCAAGGTCCTTAAAATAGAAAACTAATACAAACTGAAAGCTAGCAGAAGAAAAGAAATTATAAAATTTAAAGGAAAAATTAATGAAACTGAGAATTAAGCAATAAAAAATATCAAAGATTTCTTTCTTTGAAAGCATGAATATTATTGATAAATCTTTAGCCAAACTAACAAAAAAGAAAATTCACATTAAAAATAGTAAAAATGAAAAAGTGAAAGAACAACAAAATATCATAACCACTCAACTCTAGAGGATTATTAGAAACTATTTTTGAAGACTTATCGTCTAATAAATAAGAAAATCTGAAAGAAACAAATACATTTCTAGACATATGTGATTGACCAAAATTGAACAAAGAAGATTTAAAAATCCTAAGCAGACCAACACAAGGTAATCAAATTGATGCAGCAATGAAAACTGAAAAATAAGAACACTGAGGGCCACATGGTTTTACTACTGAATTTTACCGGAGCATTAGAGAAGATTTAATACTCTTCAAAATTTTCTAGGCAGTTAAAGAGAAATGAATGCTTACAAACATATTTCATGAAACCAGTGTGACCCTCATACTGTAACCCGATAGGAACTCAAGACCAGTAAAATTACTGGCCATATCCTTCATGAACACACATACAAAAGTCTAACATAAAATATTTGAAAACAGATTCTACAGATCATTCAAATGAACACAAAAATTAACACGTTCTCGGTGGCAGTGTGTAGGGAAAGGAACCCTTCTGTAATGAGGGTGGAAAGGTTAAGCAGTAAATCTACTGTGGGAATCAGTATGGAGAATCCTCGAAAAATTAGAAGTAGAAATGTCATTTAACCCAGAAATATCTCTCATGTGTATGTTCTGGAAAGAATGAAAGATACTGTCCCCTAGAGATCACTGCTCACACACATCCATAGCAGCACAACTGTAGTAGCTAAGTTCTGGCAACAGCATTGCTGTGTGTCAGTAGATGAATGGATAAAGAAAATGTGGCCTATTTACAAGATGGAATACTGTTTATCCCTATAGAGGAATGAAAGTATGTCATCTGCAGGACAATGGTTGAAATTTAAGATGAAAATGTTAAGCAAAATAAACCAGGCACAGAAAGTTAAACATCTCATGATTTCTCTTACAGGTACTACTTAAACTATCAATCAATCAATAAATAAATAAACAAACAATATAGAGGGACAGGAAACAAGAAGGCAGCCTTTTGGTAATGGGGAAGGAGTTTAGAGCAAGAGTGGAAGTAAGGAGAAATGGGCAAAGGATCTGAAACTGATGGAGATATGTTAGGTGCAAGATATGTTAGGTTCCCCATAATGAACATCAGCTTTTATTGCAACCTAAGCTAACAAAGAGAAAATAGAAAGAACAAAAACAGTCTTAAAAATTTGAAACACATAAAAATGGAGACACAACTTATGATATCTACAAGATATCTAAAACTGGTTCTAAGAGGGGCGTTTGTAGCAATAAACAAACAAATTAAAAAGAAGAAAGACACTGGGCATGAGGGTGCACACCTGGAATAACAGTGCACAGATGACTGAGGCAAGAGGATCACGAAGAGTTTGAGTCTAGTTTAAACTGCATGGTACGACAATGTCACGAAAGACTAAAAGAAGTAGAAAGGGATCAAATAAAGAACTATGACTGCATATCAAGGAAATACATAGTGAAAATATGTCAAAAGCAAAAACAGTAAAAGAGAAGAAAAAACAATCGAAGGACAAATGAAATAGACAATAACGTAAGTATAAAGTATTAGTAACACAATGAGCTGGTTCTTCAGAACAGGTACATAACAATAGCCAGATCCTTGGCTAGATAAAGTTAGCTAAGGAAAGAGAGAGGAATCAGAGTAGAAAAGGGGAATATTACAACTGAAGCAGAAATGTAAAAAATCAGTAAAACTTATTAGGAGATGGGGTGGGGATATAACTCAGCAGCACATGCACCTACCTGACAAGTGTGAGATTGTGAGTTCGATTCCTGGTACCAAAATACATACATACGTACATACATACATACATACATACATACATACAATTATTAGGAGTAATTAATGTGCCAACAATTTAATAACCTAGAAAAAGTGGACAAATCCTGAACACATACACCTCACCAATTGGATCATGAAGGAATAAAAAGTGCAAGTTAATAACAAAAAGATTGAATCTGTAATAAAAAGGGTCTCATCACGGTAATGCTTGGACTACCCTCACACTGAGTTCCATCAGACATTCAAGGAGCTAACAGTAATTATCAGACATATGCAGCAGTGGGACACAGTAGGAAGCCTAGAAATAAACCTGTGTGTCCACAGCCAATTGGTTTTTGGCAAGAGTGGTAGGACCACACGATGAAGAATGGACAGTTTCATAAATAGCACTGGGAAAATTAGAGACCCATAGGCAGAATAATGAAGCTAGACCCCTATCCCTCACCTGTTATAAAAGCCTACTCAAAATGGGAAAAAATATTTAAAAATAAGGCCAAATACCACAAAAGTACCAGAGAAAAAGTAAGAGAAATATTTAAGGACATTGGGATGGACAGGAAATTTTTGGAAAAGACCCTAAATGCACAGCAAATGTACAAAGCTAGACAAATGGAATTATATCAAATTAAAAATAACTTATGTACAGAAACATAATCAAAACAATGAAGAGATAACCTATAAATAGAATTAGAGAAAAAAAAACACAAACTAGCTATCTGTCAGAGTCTGACCATCCAGAATACATACAAAGCACTGGGAAATTCAATAACAAAATGACAGTGTGATTTTGAAAATGGGTGGTAGACTTAAACAAATATATCTCAAATAAACATTTTTGAACAAAGATATACAGATGGTCATTGGAAGGATATGAAAAAATATGTAGAAACCTTAATCATCAGGAAAATGTAAAGGAAAATCACAATGAGATTTTATATCATTTAGGTAATCACAATTATTATCACGAGGTATACAATGTTTACTAATATGCAATCATCTCATTCCAAACACGAGAACTCTATTCTGTAGTTCAAATAAGAATATCTTAGAGTATACTCCTTTTAAAGGTATATGTTAAAGTACACATATTTACACAAATTGGGGGAATTATTTTTGGTTGTGTGTATATGTGTGTGTATGTGTGTTCAAGTATCCTAGCATATCACCAACTCTTTCCTGGTTGGGTGACCCTAATATAAATGATAAGAGAAGCATGGTATATTAGCATACACATTTATACAGTGTAGGAAATTATGCTTTTTTCACAGCATTTTCCTTTCTGCTAAACTGTATCACTTTAAACTAAATTCTGAGATATCACATAGTATATATTGATATCAAAGATCAACTTTTTTTATTTTGTTGTTTGCTTAAAAACACATCCTTCAGTTTCTTCTCTGGAGGAATAGAATTGGAGGAGATAGATTGTAGGTTTCCTAATTCTTAGCAACTGAATTCATCCCAGAAGGGAAACCTAAACAAGACAGTAACCCTATTATATCAACAAGCTACAGGTTAGAAACCAGAGTAGAAATGCTGGGTATTTTATTAAGCTTCTTATTGGAAAATGAATCAGGTCACTGAAGTCACTGTTATCCATCTGTGTATTTACAGCACCAATTTGATAACTGCTTCTTCAAGTGCTGGTGGATTAGGCTCAGCAAGAGTTGTCCATCTACAAGCACTATGGTTGCAGATATCAGAAATGCAGTTACATATAAATACCCCATTCCCCTCCTGCTCCCTTGGTGCTGGGCCAATAGTATGGTGCTGATTGGAGGAATAAGCTGAGATTTTTCATAAAGCCTTTGAGTTGGTGGGAAAATAATCCTCCTCTGTAGGTCATACTACACAGTGAAATATGACAGTTGATTTTTAAAAGAATCAGGGAGAATCTACAGAAAGAAAATTTCTGCTGTTTTGATCATATATGCTTTATTCAAAAATGTTAGTGGTTTTTACATATTTCAAATGCTCTATTTCTTATAGCATCAGATTTTGTTGCCAAAAAAAGGGTAGATATTTTGCATCTATTTTAAGTGTCTCTCTAAAACCCATGTGAGGGGAAATAAATATTCTCTAAACCCTTAATATGTTGACATATTTAATTGGAAAATAATTGGGAACACAGGAGCCAGCCCTCCTTCCCTTTTAATGTTAACTTTCAGTGTAATAATTTCTTCTAGTTTCTTGAGTTACCCATCTTATGCATTGTTGTTTATTAAGCAAAGTTCCCCGATGATGGGACACTCTTCTTTCATTTCTTAGAATATTCCTTTACCCTTTTCCTAAGTCATAGCTTTGTAACCCACATAACTACATCCATATCAAACTAAACAAGAAACTAAGTCAATACTTCTATGTACCATCAAATCTCTGCCTATAAAGTGGTAATGGCCTCGGGCATCCCCAGTTATTCTTCCTTAAACTGAAATGAGTATACTTTTTAGAATCCATTTTGAGGATTATGGGCAAAGAAACAACATTGTTCCAAAACAGCTCATTAAAAATACACTGACTATGGCATAAATACCACAAAGTTAATTACAAAATAAAACCTTAGTTAAGAATGAGCAAAAGACACAAATAGACATTTCTTGAAGAAAGATATACAAATTACCAGCAGGTCCAAGAAAAAATATTCAAGGACAATAATCATCATGGACATGGGAATTGAAACCATAAGAACACCCTATGAAAGAATGATTTCACCGCAGGAAATATGGCTGTTATCAAGATGATTTGAGTGAAAAAGTACCAAAAGATGTTGACAAAAGGTAATTTTTATATACTGCTGTGGGAATGTAAGTTAGGGCCGGGGATTTAGCTCAGTGGCTTAAGCGCCTGCCTGGCAAGCGTGAGGTCATGAGTTCGATCCCCGGTACCAAAAAAAAAAAAAAAAGGAATGTAAGTTAATGTTGCCATAAGGGAGAACAGTACAGAGATCACGTACACTAAAACTACCACAGAATCAAGCAGTCCCACTACAAAGCACACATCTAAAGTGAGAGCAGAGTGTCAAACACTGGCACGCCCATGTTCACTGCAGCACTGTTTATCATAGCCAAGAAATGGAAGCAACCTAAGTGATTATCAACTGATGAATGGACTAAAAAAGGCAATGACCATTCACACAGTGGCATAGTACTGAGTCATAAAAGAATGAAATCTTGTCATTTGCAGCAATATGGATAGAACTGGAGATCTTTATGTTCAAAGGGATAAACCAGGCAGGGAAACACAAGTACTGTGTGGTTTCGCTCTTACGTGAAGTCTACTAAAACTGAACTCACAAAAGCTGAAAACAGAACGGTGCTTACCAAAAGCTGAGAACATTAGGGAGGAAAGAGGAATGGGGAGAAGTTAATCTATGACACCAAGGTATAGATAGAAACAAGTTACGGTGTGCTATTGCACAGCAAATTGACTAGAGATAACAATAATGTTTTTGTACCTTTTAAAACTCAGGAAAATATTTGGGTAGTTTTGGCTTAAAAAAAGAAATATTTGAAAAGACAGATATGTTTAACTTGATAGATTCATTGAAACATCTGTCACTCCATTAATCTCAACAACTTCTAAGTTCTGGCAGATCCATTAATACAAATTTATTTTTTAAAAAATGATAAAAATAAAACATTGGTTACTTGTGAAAACGAAGTCACAGTTAAACCATATGTTGACTTGTTTACTTTTCCACTTTGTCCCACTTTTTTCCCTTTTCAAAATTACTCTTCCTCCTTTTAAAACTACTCTTCTTTGCTTATCTTCTGAATTAATTCATTGACTTGAACAAGAAAATAAAAATGTCTCACCATTTATATGAGAACTTGGCAGCAAAGACTTTAACAATTCACTGCTATGATTGGAAAGTATTTTTTCCTTGAATCTATAATTTTGTCTTTGTTTTGCTTATGCTTAAGGTATAAAACACTGATGTTTAAAAACATATTGTTCATATTAATATGCTAGTGTATTATTAGTGAACCATAGTGATTTTTTTGTGGTGTGACAATAATTTAGAATAATCTCAGTTTGTCAACTACAGTATCACTGCTACTAGCCCCAAGCTTGCCACACTCAGGGCGTTACTAAAAATCAAACTTTTATTTTGCAATACCCTACATTTATTTTCCTAAAAACATAGTTATTTTTAGTTTTAAGCTTCTAATCACTTGCCATCAAGTATAAAACAAACATAAAATTCCTTCTAATGAACATAAAAGTGTCCTGTAATCTACTACATTTATTCTGTCTTTACTTGCTTTTTGTTTGGCTTAGGTTATTTTCTTCATATATGTATTATAATTTTCAGTTTAATGAATATCTCCTAGGTAGGTCACTATCATCTCTCTTATCATTTTACTATTATTTCTCTAATAGCATTATCGAATGTTAAGTTCAGAAGGAGTTTTTCTTAACTGTTATATGATCTTGAAATTTCATCATCCTTCTGGATTGCCAAGGAATAGTAATATTATTCATCTGATAAATTTTCTTCAAAAATATGCATTTTAGGTTTCCACATAGATCTCCTCTTTGACACCAGGCATGATATGCCATATTGTATACTTATTTTATATTTTACCCCAAAATCATGTTTTCTATTTATCTATCATGCTTATAAAATATTAAGAAGGCATTACATCTGAAATAAATATTCATCTGAATTAAGCTCTTTAGCATTCCACTGTTATGAAACTCATTATTTAGTTTTCATGCTACTTCCAGAATTAAAATAGATAGATAGATAGATAGATAGATAGATAGATAGATAGACAGACAGACATATTTAAAGAACTGTGGGGAATGAGGAAGTGATCCTTAGTTTCAACAATTTTGCTACTTGTAAGCTCTAGTTTGCCATGGTTTCACACAGGCTGGCAGAAGACACAGACATCTTTGCACAATATGCAACATTTCTTCTTCTCTCAGAAATCCTGCAAGAACTTGCAAAGAAACCTGGGTAGCATCAGCACACATAAGAGGCTGTCACAGAACAACCTTCCAGTATACGCCTTATTAAATAATAGAACAAAAACCCGCAATATCTTCTCAGCTCTATCCTTCTTGACTAAATAAAAATGATATAAAGAACTTTCTTAAATAATAAAAATGAAACACAGGAGCTAGATGATGTGTGCTTTAAAATTCTATGATTATCTTAATAATTCATTGTTAAGAATAAAAAATGCATTTAACTATGCAGTGCGAGGAATCCAGACTGACCCATTAACCATTTCTGAAGACACTTTTGTCTTCTAGCTGTGCCATTTCCATGTCTTATATTTAAAATGAAGAAACTACTAAAGACACCACTTCCAAAAATGCAAAAAACTGCACATTTTGAAATGAGCTTCATCTCAGTCCACTTATCCTTGGGATCAAGTTCTCGAGTACCAGTAAAGAGACTGTCCCTGAAGAATATAACTCTTAGTAATCTTAATTTGTTTCAAAGAGACGTATCTACCATCCTTTACGGTTAACAGCAGTAGAAGCTAAAACAGTGGTGGCTCAGGTAAAATATTAATGAAATGTATTGGAAATTGTCATCACCTCCCTGTAATATTTAAAACGAACTTTTATTGGTTCTATTACCTCTTACAATATAGTACTGTATTATACTTGCCCTAAAATGTTGTTTTTTAAGCATAGAAGAATGCTTATACAAATCACTAGAAAAATAAAGTAGTGAGGAATGGAAATACTGTAAAGCAATAAGGAATCATGTTAAATGTTTTTTTTTTTTTTTAATCGGTGGCAGGGATTGAACTCATGATCACGTGCTTGCAAGGCAGGCACTTATGCCACTGAGTTAAAGCCCCAGCCCCTGTTAAACCATTTCTTATTTACCGAATACTTGAATTTAAATAAATGAGACTGACTTGGCTATAGCTGTGAAGAGGATCTGAGGGTTTCATTTTGGCCACAATTTAAGATAAAAAAAATTCATCAAAAAACTATGAGCTCCACAAAAGTTATGCAACATCGTGATCAGACTTTTCAGAAAAAATAGTATAATTGATCTCAAATAAGTTTTACTTTTGTTTTCTTTCTAGTGGCAGCATCAAACCCAAAGCCTTGTATGTGCCCAATAACTGCTCTATCATTGAGTCACATCTCCAGCTCTATGACCCCAAATAAATTTTTAAAATATTGACAACAAATTTGAATCCTATACTTGATACTATTTAGAGGTACACTAAAAAAACTATGTCTTTTTTTTCTGTTGTATGAATACAATGATGAAGGTTATTTTAAATAATAATTTTGAAAAGTAGAAAAACAGGATCAGTTAAAGTCATTTCACGTACAGAAAACAGTGAGTATTTTTTGTACATGATGTCAAGTTGCCATGGACATTTGTTGCATGGAGTCAAATTTGAGGATCGTGAAAGAACATGTCATATTTTCAAATGCCATTCTTGTAAGAGGATTTTTTTTTGTACCAAGAATCAAACCCAGTACCTTGTGCTTGCCAAGCAGATGATTATACCAATGAGCTACATCACTGACCCTAAGAGGAATTATTTTGTATCACTGAAATCTGCTGATAAATTTCAACAATTCATAAGTGAAACGCTTGCTTGGATTTTAAATATTTTAAACAAATGTTGGAAGGTAATTTGCCGTGGATCACATACAGAAGGAAATTCTTGGTTGAACAGAAGATTGGAACTTGAAATACAACTTAATTCAAGATATTATATGAGAATTTTATTAGCTTGCTTGTTTCAATTATCGTTTAGTTGTTTCAATTACATGGAATTTTCATTTTCTTGTTGTATTGATAATGAATTAGCTATTATTCATCTCTGAGTCAGAGAAATGATTGAAGTCTAAATGCATGTACTTGGACTACCACTACTGAATATCAATAATAGGTTAACACTACAAATATTCTTTAACTGGAACTTCTTCATCTACACAAATTTTTTTTTTTTTTTATCGGTACCAGGGATCGAACTCACGACTGCCTGCTTGCAAGGCAGGTGCTTATGCCGCTGAGCTAAATCCCCAGCCCCCATCTACACAAATTTGTGATAAATAACATCTGTTACACTACTTTATATTCTCTCTCAATACAATCAGTGCTTGAGTGGACATTCTCAATCTATATTTTGTGTATTTTAAGGTACACTATTGTCATGGTTTATCTCAGGGGCCCCCAAGCCTCATGCAATTATGGACTTGACCAAATCTAGCATTTGTGATTGCTTTGTTGTGTAACACTTGTATTGGTAGTATGAGTGCTACACCTGCCCAGGGGTGGAGGCAGTATACAATGCACTGGCAGGAAGAAGGTGTGTCTCTCTCACCCATTAGTGCTTTGCTGTTTGCAGCAGCCATGAATGGCTGCCCCACCCTGCCACACAGCTTTGGAGCCAACTGAGTAGGAACTAAAATCTACAAAATTGTAAGAAATAAACCTTTTTGTTGGGTGGCAGGTATTTTGTCTCAGCAAAGAGTGTGAAAAATAACTAAGACAACTATCAACCCCTCTTTATGAAAGATCTTAAAAGTTTTCTTTAAAATGACAGTTTAGGGATTTTGTTCTTGCAGTCAGTATGTTTTGTAACATAAAAGACATGTTTATTTATTTTTATATAATTATTAGTGTCCCTTTATGTTACAAAATATTGGGTTTAAATTTGATTGTCTCTCTTCTCCAGTTCCCTTCCTTTACACCTCCTTCCTTAATTACGCTTATTTCATTCCTCTTATCTTATCAGGTCCTGATCTAGATCCCCAATCTCCCAAACAAGTGTATGGCAAAGGCTTAAATAAAATGAGACAAGTGCTATGATTTTAGGGCTCCAGGAGGGTCAAAACCCTTTAGCTGAATTTGAGATGCTGAGGGCTAAGACAAAGACATCTCTGGACCACTCATTTTTATAGGTCAAAAACAAAAGGCAGGGAAACTGAGGAAGGCACAGATAATGAGCAGGACCTTGGGAATCACTTCAAGGACGTCTCCAACTAATGAATCAAGTCAATTCAGTAGAGCTGTCTTATCATGAAGACATGACAGGAGTGAGACTGTAGGAGTAATTCCTGCAGCTTCAGTTTCTATCTGCTTAATTGATGTTTGAGCCAAGTGTCCATAGCTGTGGGCTTACCTTGCCCTTTGAGGTATTTCTGGCCTCACAGGCCACTGCAGGCCTCAGCCAGGACCAGTGATTCATAGAGGTTCACTTACTGTGAATCAGCTCCCATTGCCCGGCAAGGGGCTGAGGCCTAGGACAGACTCACAGAGAAACATAGAAAGCCAATTAATTAATTTTAAATCCTGCTCAGAGCCCCTTTTCAGTGGTCTTCAACCCTGTCTGATTATAGTCTCCTTTCTAGACACTCTGTTTTTTCAAAGCCCATTTGGTTATAGTATCCGTTTGTTTTGTGATATCACAGACTTTACCTCTGTGATTCTATCTGTGCTTTGTTTATCCATAATACCTTAATTCTGTCTGTCTAATAAACTTTAAAATTAACCTTTTTTCCTCTCCCCTGGACATTTCCTAATCATTCCATGTCTTCAGAAATCAGTCTCCATTTTTGGTAATCCAGAGGAATATCAGAAATTGAATTCCATATTCATGCATACAAATTCAACAGTCCATCTGGAGCCGCTGTGCCTGTGTCAGAGAAAAATCTAAATGGAAGGATTGCTCTTCATTAAGGATTATTGCTCATCTCATTTTCGATTATCCCTTTTCCTTCAGAAATCCTTCAAAATGTCTTTCTGGAAGAGGAAGACAGGTGGGTGACAGTTGAGATTATACTGAAATTGTTTCTATCAAGTCAGTAAATCTGATGATGCTGTTCCCATTTGTGGGTTTTTACTTAACATACTCACAGTAAATGTTCTAACAGTGCCATTTTAAATAAACTGTATTGCTATAAACTCTTTTTTACTGGTCTTATAAATGGAAATCTTTCATTTGATAATAACACTATAAAATCAAAATCAAGTAGCTTCACTTCTTAACAAATGTGTGTTCTTACATATTTTATAAGATTATTAATTTCTTTTCTGACTTCATAAGATAAACTTATACCAGTCATCACCCCAGGGAAAAGATGTGCCACAATCATGTTAACTAATTAAAAAGCTCACTTGAAAGATTATTTTTGGTAGTGCATGGTGACATATGCCTTTAATCTCAGCACTCAGGAGGCTGAAGCAGGCTGAAGCAGGCTGTGAGTTCAACATCAGCCTGAACTGCAAAGCAAAATCCTGTCTCAAAAAAAATATTTTAAACAATAGGCTACACTTAGGGAAATAAGAAAAATACATTACCTCACGAGTAACAGAAGTAGAGAGTTGTAGTCAACACTAGATGTGGAGCAGCAAAGGAAAGAAGTAATGTTCATAAGCCAAAGATGGTACAAGGAATGATCAAAAATATGGTGAATGTTTTAATACAAATTTTATTTCAATAAAATACTTTGTTGTTTATATTCCTCAAACCTTTCCTGTTCAAACACACTTATTTTATTTTTCTTGCCACTTTCTGAAGCAGTTCTGAAAGTCCTGTTTTGTGAATGCCTTTATGAGTTGCAGTTTTAAAAAAGTGTATGCTGCTGCCCTGTGTAATTCAATGTAAATGCATAATGGCAAATGATACTGTGGTGTTTCCTCATCCACATTATTCATCAGCTTGGACAACACGTGACTCCTGGCTCTTCCCTAAAGTAAAAAGAGACTGACAAATAAAACTTTCAGATTCATTCAGAGTACTGGGACACCTGTGATAGTGCAGCTAAAGACACTTACAAAGAAAGAATTTCAGAACTGCTTCAGAAAAGGCAGGAGTGATAGGACAAGTGCACAGAAAGTGAATGGGGATTACTATAAGGTGGATTCATGGAAATACGTCCTTTACAGGAATATTTTTATTTAAACAAAAACCTACTTTTGGATCACATATTGCAGCTTTTATAAGACTGTGGTCTTTAGTAGATATGTAAGTTTTCACAGAAAGAACCAGTGGCACCAAGTACCTCAGCCTTTCTCTTTTGTTGCAGCCCAATTTCAGGCCAGTGTCAGATTGTCAAAATAAAAAGAGAAGAAAAGAAAGAAACTCTCAGAAAACACAGCAAGACAGAGAAAGCCAATTAATACCAGAGGACAGATAGAAAATGAACAACATAATAGAAATGTTTTTTTCTTTTTTTGGATGGGATGTAAGGAGTGTTTGAAATTCCTGAGAAAAAAATCTACGACTTGGATAATATTAGTACGTATATATTTTACTGTGGTACTGAATGTAGCTTAAAATTGGTTAAAATAGATTTTAAATTATAGCCAAGAATAAAAAAAAGAGTATAAATGCCTTGCCCCTTGCAATTCTCTTGACTCATCCACCCAGTTATACATTTAAATTGGAAAGCTTGCCTTACGAGAATATTCTGAATATTTACTTAAGACTTTAATAATATCCAGAACCTACAATTTTCCTTTACCGTCCCTTCATTTCTTGTCATTTAACAGATTAGGTTCAGGATATTCAGTTTGAATTCAATAGTTCTGTTTACAGAGTTAGTTTTCACTAAGTTGCCAAGATCTATGTGTGTCAGTTGTAGCTGTTTTGCTCTTAGTTTGTCTGCTACTCTTATTTTTTTCAAGTGTAGTATTTACTGCTTCCTGAATCTGATCTTCTCATTTACATCTGAAACCTTAGAATTATGATTGCTTAAGACAACCTTCACAGGCCCATTCATCATTATGAGTTTCAAATTCTTCCAGAAATTTCTTTCCAGAAGACAATAAAATTTTAAATATAGGATCAGTGTAAAACTGTTTAACTGTTTAACTGTTTAAAAAGAAAATGTTTAAGCAGGAGTAACTTATCTATAGAAATATCTTAAATTGTAAGCTTTTAATAGAAATCTCTTCCTGTTGATAAAATATCCCAGTGTTCACAACTTCAAGCTCATATTTTATTGTGATTCATGACTGTTTTCTTAGTAATATCACTGTCTCCTCCTAATTGGCTTTAAGTCTTGTTATGATTTGCTACGTGCAGTCAGATTTCTGGAAAATTTAGTCTAAAAACCATTTTGAGACCAAAAAGTATTTCAAGTTATTTAGATTGGAGAATCAAGACCATTTTAAGAATGAGGTACATAATTACTTCCATATTTTACTCTTTGTGGTAGTATTCAAACGTGACTTTCCAAGGAGATTCAGGTCAAATGTTTCATCTATATCTGAAAACCAAAGCAAAACAAAACAAAAATCCAAGAATAAATTGAGAAGTCAAAGCTATTTGGTCAAGAAGGGTTTGTATGCTTTGTGTTACTGCATCTTTAATGTAATTTTTAAGGTCAGGACAGACTTCTTTTTCAAGCTCTTGAATTCTTCACAGATGAGTTATCAGTCTTCTATGACAGTTAGGAAAACTAATAAATGATGGCAAATGAAACACATCTCAACATCTAGTCCAAAAATAAAAGAGTTTGGGTTGATATATTTTCCCCTTTTAACGTTTAAACAGTTTCTCTGTGCAAGCATTTCGTATTTATACAGGAGACGGCACTAGAATGGTGCTTAACAGTCCTCATACAGAGTTTTCCTAGTTTCCTAAGTGTTCTGAGCTGTCTAATTAGTAACCTGTTTGCAGGGCCTCTCACACTGGTATTTCATGGCCCATCTCTAGATTTTTTCAAATTTCGAACTACCTCTTCTCAATTTAATATCATATTCCCTCTGAGATTTATTAACTACTCTAAAAATGGAAGCTATCCTTGTTGTGGTATAAATGCATGTTAATTTATTCACAATTATTTATGTCTCCTGAGGTATTTAAATTTTCATGAAGAATTCCTTGGAGAGGGACAGACATTGAAAATCATGTGAAATTGCATCTGTTTTCACAAAGATTATATTCAAATTGGAATAACTTGTAGAGTAAGTCATAATATATTTCAGTGAAACTATTTTATTTATGCTAGAAAATATTTAGAAATTTGAAGAAAATGGCGAGAGCAAAACCCACAAGGACAGGGAAATAAAACAGCGAGGGAAGGTTTTCTGTGTATAAAACAGAAGTATCACTGGCAGGAATACAAACAACAGGTTCATCTGATAAACACAGAACTAACTCTAAGACTAGGAAACATGTTGTGGAAAATAGGAAATTAGGTTAATAGCTGCCGGTTAAAATATATCTTTCATATTTTAAAAGCTGCAAAATTGTTCACTGCTTTATCAGGAAATAGGTTGCCATCCCAAGTTGTTTGTTGAGAGGACACTGTGGTAAAGGTTGAAACTACACTAAGGGTACAGCAAACAGTGTCATGGATATCATTAAAGAAATTACCCATCACTATAGCACACACATAGGATAGTGGGTATAAGAATGAAAGAAATATAGAAAAGTTTCCATGCGTGAGCCAATACAATTTATTATTTCTTTACATATAGAGTCTAAGAAATAGGTTTAAATTTAATTTTGAAATAAAAAACTGAGAAATTTAGAATGCATAGGTTGCTGCCCCATCCCCATTATTTCTTTTTTTGTTTGTGGAATGGGGTAACAGGAGCAACAACAAATCCATTAAAACAGTGGGATATAGTGATTTACAAAATTTCTAGCACATTGCAGTTGTAAAACTGTCATGTACATATACTTATGAAAATGTGTGGAAGAAAGAAACAATTGAGGATAGTATATGGACAAACAGGGCTGGAGAGACATGGATTAGGATGACGTCATTCACATAGAGTAAAGCAGAAATACTAGCTAAATTAAATAATCGGTAAATTCAGGGAGGTCCTTGGTATAGCAGACCTGGTGGATATGTGTGGTTACTTGGAAGTTCTATTGTCACTCCAAAGATGTGCAGAAGATAGTTTCATAACCATATTTTCACTTCAAGTAAAGCTAAACATATTACTATCTCTTATAAAGTGACTGCAATAAATTTTGCCAATCTCTCTTTTTTTTTCAATTTTATTTTAAAAAGCAAGACAGCACAAAAGGACTGAAATGATACAGAATTTCAAAAAAGAAAAGAAGGTAGGGAATCAACACTAGCTAATATATTACACATTGTTATCTCAGAACTAGTTGTTCAGGTTACAAAATCTAGATACAAAAATGATCATTGACAGCACAAACTTCTTTTTGATGAACTAAGAGAGATTAGCAGTATAATTGTATATCTAAGGTACATACACAGACATACATTTATATGGCTCAGCAGTCTCTGTCAAAAATACTAAGATGGAAGGCTTTTAGAGTTATAGAAAGTAAGGAAAGTAATGAAACTTTCAATTCTATGATGCATTTGGCACAATTATTTATTAATTAATATTGTACTATTATTAATTTTCATGTTTCATTTACATTTCCTAGTTGTTATCTAATACCCATTTTCTCTTTTAGAAATGAAGTTTCCTTTTTTATCATTCAATATATGACATTATATTTAGTTATGTCTACTTAGGCTTTTCTTGATTATGATGGTTTGTAACCATTTTCTTGTTTTTGATATATTTGAGAAGTGGGCAAAGTGTTTTAAGGGATGTCCATTTATTGAGATTGTCCAATACATTTTTCAGTTTTTTTTTATGTTACACTCAGATCATGTATTTTTTTTTTGTTTTTGAGAATAATTTTTATTTTGCTAAAGTTAATATGTACACTACAGGAAAGAAAAATACAAGCAGCAAAAAACAGAGTCATTCACAGTCATAAGCAGCTTAGCTGGATGTATTGTCCTAGGTTCCATGAATACATACATTATGTCATTTTGTGTGACTCAGTTTGGACAGTATGCTTTCTGCTTTTACATGCATCATAAATATTCCACAATTCAAAATCCCAAATTTGCAAGAGTATTTTTGATAACGAAGAATGTACTACACCAACTCAATCTATTTGAAAAAAGTTGTACTCTTGCATTTATTGAGGAAAAAAAATTTCCCTGAAGACAAAAATGGCAAGAGGTTTCTGGATAGACTTTTTGGCAAAGTTACAATTACAGTACTTCATTTCCTTTATGTTCAGTTAAAAATGAGACATAAAGCAACAGAGCATACCAAGCCACATGTCTGAGAGATCTCTACTATTAATATACTAGCAAGAAGGTATTTTAGCACTAAAGTATTAACCTGTCGCTGTAGTATAACTAGAAGATGAAAACATGTTCCATCCTCTTAACAAATGTAAACACATCTCTCCTTATAAGCTTATTTCTCTCCCTCTGCCACCAACTACTGCCTGTCAACAAGAGCCTGAAACTCACTGCCTAAAGGTGTGGTAACCATTTGAATTCCAAGATGTATCTTTTCCATTAATTTTAACAAAAAAATACTTAAATGAGGAGAAAATCCATGGAACAAAATTGTTACTTTATCTCATCATATAAAAGATATATCAATATGGCCTCATTATTGATGTTATGCTTTATTGTCTTTTATGGTAATGTTTTTACATTCTTTCATTATATTTTATTTCCTTCCTCTATCTTTTTTAATATTTGCTAGTAACTCAGGGATTACAGTTAAGAATTATTATTTTCCAAGATTAGTAGAGTTATTTATGGCAATTATCAACAAAAATTATATTTTAGGAAAAGAAATTTAAAATTTGAATGTATTTGGTTCTTTAAAATTATTTTCTGATTTTAAAATCTGAAATTTTAAGACATTGTTTTTATCTGGCTATATAAATTAAAATATATGATGCTGTTTTTGGTCCAAGACATTGGACACTACATAGAAATTAATTACACTGATAGCATTACCCAATAAAGCTATAAAACTTAACTAGGAAGTGAATAAGAAAGTGCAGCTTGTTTTTCATATGTTATTAGTATACAAAAAAAGCCTGAAAATAAATTAACAAATTACCTTAAGAAGCATGAAAATAACACAGAGATAAACGTAAGAAAAAAGTTGAAAACACAAAAAGAGCTGAAGCAAGGAATTAACAAAATGAACACAATAGAACTATAAATAATATGTACATATTTCAAGCTTGAGTGAAAAAATCAAATCTTCAAAACCATGCATATTACTAAAGGAACAAAACATATGTAACAAATTAGAAGATAGATATACCCACAGAATATAGAAAACCTGCGCTTGTAAAGAATAAAATTTTAACTACCATTTTAATTTTGCAGTAATGGGGTACAAAATTCCTCAAGAAGATGCACATAATCTTTTGTTCACTGTATTTTTAAATACAAGTAGCCTACTTACAGTTTAGGTCATGAGAGAAGAAATCTATCTTTAGTTCTAGAAGCACTGTTAAAACTTTAGCACATTTATGTCTTTTCTGAAACCTATGTTTATGAACCTAAATAATATATTTGATGGTCAGGTATGATGATATTAGAGCCCAAGAGTTTGATGACATCTTGTGCAAAGGTGTGAGACATTATTTCAAAAATATACACACACATGCATGCACACATGGTTGCGGTATTATAAATACAATTTTGTAGCCCATACTTTCAAAATCCATCATTATTTTGAGCTTTCATATCATGTAATCTGTATTTTATAGATGTACTTATATTTCATTAAAATGTTCTCATAATGAAAGGAGTGAATAAAATAAAATAGATTGATAGAAAAGTATAACAAGCCCCCAATATACTGCTATATAAAGAATTGAATATATATTTTTCTTTTCACTTCCTTTCTCCTCATCCCTTTATACTTCCCCATTACATTTGAAAATTTTCTTCCTGTTTCAAAATATCTATTTTACATTTTGGTCCTTATTTACAAATTCAGTTTCTCATAGAGAAACCATGTGATATTTAGACATGTATGTCTGATTTATTTCTCTTACTATTATAGTCTCCATCTGCACCCACTTACCTAGAAATGTCTCAAATTTGTCTTTCTTTATGTATTCATAATAATCCATTGTATAAAACACACATACACACACACACACACACATCTTTTTTATTGATTCATCAGATGATGGGCATTTGGATTGTTTTCAAGATTTAACTATTATAAACTGTGCCACCAAAATATGGTTGTGCATATACTTCTATGGTACGATGCTTTTAATTCTATTGGGAAGATACCAAGAAGGAGAATAGCTGGGTCAAATGAAACCCTAGGTTTAGGTTTTTTGAGGAATCACCACACTAATTTCCATAGAAGTTTCATGATTTACAGTCACGCCAACAGTGGAAAAGTGTTCCTTCTCCCCCTCATCCCCACCAGTGTTTGTTATTGGTTGATTTCTTGATAATAACCATTCATTCTTGGGTGAGCTGGAATCTCAGTGTTGTTTTAATTTGGAACCCTTGGATGACCAATGACACTGAACATTTTTCATATATTTATTTGCCACTTGTAATTCTTTATCTGAGAAGTCTCCATCCATTTCAGATCCCCATTTTAAACTGTGTCTATAAATTTGGGAAGTCAGATATTTTTGAGTTCTTTATGTGTCATAGATATTAATCTTTTGTGGAACAGCTCACAATGTTTTTTTCATTCTGTGGTTTGTCTCTTTGCTCTGTTGCTGATTTATTTTGTTGGGCAGAAGCTTTATAAGAAGCTGAGATCCCCGTTGTTGATTCTTTTTTGTATTTCACAGGTGATTAGGTTTTGTTCATAATGTCTTTAGTTATATAAAATTTTCAAGAGTTCTACCTATTCTATCTTCCAGCAGATTTAGTGTTTTTGTTTACTATTTAAACCTTTGATCTATTTCAATTTTAGTTTAGTGCATGGTGAAAGACATAGTTCTGGTTGTAACCTTCACGTGATAGAATGCCAGTTTATCCAGCACTAGTTAATAAAGAGGCTATCTTTCTTGCAGTGAAGGTATTGGTCATCTCCATGAAAGGTAATGTGGCTGAGTGTGTTTGGAGTTGTTTCAGAATCTTCCAATCTGTTCAACTGATAGTTAGTGTTGTTCATTGTTGTTGCTGTTGTTTTCTTTTTCAGTGCCATATTGTTTTAATCATGGAAGCTTTGTAGTATAATTTCAAGTCAAGTATTCTGATATCTTCTGTCTTACATTTACGACCCAGAATTTCTTTTGCTACTGTACATCTCTTCTGGTTTTAAATGAATTGTTTTCTCTAATTCTGTGAGTATACTATTGGTATTTTGATTGAGACTTCATTAAATATGATGAACAATTTTGGATGTATGGTCATTTTCACTATATTGATTCTTCCTACACAAGAATAAAGGATATCTTTCCATTTCCTGATATCCTGTTTTATCTCTTTTACCAAAGTGTTGTAGTTTTCAATGTGAAGATCTTTTATCTTATTAGATTTATTCAAGTGTATTTTTTCATATTATTATGAAAAGTGTAGTTTCTCTAATTTATCTGTCTGTGAGGTTATGTACAAGAATGCTACTGATTTTCAGCTGGGTGCTATTGAATTTGGTTATTAAATCTAGAATTTTTTTGATGGAGTTTTTGCAGTCTTCTATGTAGAATATCATATCACTCACAAATAATAATAATTTAATGTCTTCCTTCCCTATTCTTATTCCTTTTATTTCTTTCTCTTGCCTAATTATTTTTACTAATGTTTCCATAACTATTGAATATGAGTGGCTGTAGTGGACATTCTTGTTTGGTTTCTGATTTTAGAGTAAAAGCTCTGTTTTTGACCACTTAGTATAATGTTGTGTGTTCATTTTTCATAGATGGCTTTTATCAAGTTATATACAGAAATCTACAGGATGATTGGATAAACTTTGGTATACTGTTAAGGCTCCAGAAAACCCACATATAAATAAGTTGTGTGTGTTATGATTTATATTAAAATATTCTATGACATATGCAAAGCTATCATGTATTAGAAGATAACGTGTCAAGTCAACCCTGAAGATAGGATAATCTCAATACTTACAACATGACAAGGTGAGCACAACACTAATCCACAGCAAATTATATTTAAATCATAAATTGATTTTTAATTAAAGCTTTAGCATATAAAATCTTATGATTAAGCATAATGCTTCATGAATAAATCATGCTGGTGTCAGGTATCCATGATTAACAGATAAACTGAAATATTCTCTAGTAAACTGCATAAATAAATGATTCCAATTTTGCCACTCAAAGTCAAAAAGTAATTTCACAAGATATGCTAGATTATCAATTTTAAAACAAACCACATGTGAGCCTACAAATGCATGTGAGAATACAAAACAAACAAGTGTCTTCATATTTAACATCAATGTAATTTTTAAATATGAAATGATCTAAGAAAAAATATTTGCAATATGTATATTGAAAGTGATGATGATCTGTAGCATGTAATTACTCGCTTCAATAAATTACAAAGATACAAATGATAAAAGCATAGTCATAAGTTATTACAATGCAATTCAGAGTAGAAATGAAAAAGACCACTAAACTCTTGTATGTGGTCATATACTTTCTCATATTGAAGAAATATAAAAATTTTAAGAAAATGAGATACTGTATTTCTCCAAGATTTAAAACTACTTAAATTAAGAATAGCATATTATTTGGTAAAGTGGTAACATTCCAATATAATACTGATGCAAATATAGACTAATAAGAATTTATGAGCAGCAATTTCACCATAACTATTAAATTATAGTTTTATCCAATAAGTCATGGTGTTAATAATGCAAAAATAAAATATAAATATTTATTTACATGTTTATTACATCACTGATTTCATAGTTAAAAATTGGAAATGTCGAAAACATACTACATGAAAATGCTTAGATATATTTCAAGGTGTGAATAGTGAGATTTAGTATGAAACCATCAAATTTAGTGAAGCATGATTTTATACATACTATATTGAAATGTATATTCTCAATGTGCACATGTATGTAATTTCAGAATTAGAGTACAGTGCACTCTACTGTCCTCATTGCTGACACCTACTAAAATTTCCAGAATCTCCAAGGTCAACTTCAACATGAATAATTCACTAAAATCCCAAAAGAAATCATTAGAAGCTATTATACAACTTGTTTTGATTTATTACAGCTAAAGTAGACAGATTAAAATTTTCCAAGGGAAGAGATGCATGAAGCAGAAACCAGAAAATTCCTCATACATGAATTTTCTTCTGTTAGTGACATGAAGAGCTCTACCCTTCCTGTGAGTGCAGCCTGTAAAAACAATGAGTACTGAGAATCAAAAAACTCACTTGTATGCCCACCCAAGGTGAATGTGACTGGTGTTCACTGAGGGCCATTAGTTAAGAGGTCTGTAGAATAGCTCTGACTGCTGATCAACAACTATAACCCCTTTCAGCCTGAAGAAGCTAGATCAGTCATCACCTATTTCTCCCTCACAGCAGTTCAGAATACTTCTTCAGAGGGAGGAACGTTACCAGCAGCTGAGCTAGTTAGAAATATTATAGGAAGTCAGACAGAGATAGGCCCTCAAAGAAGCTGGCACAGAGAACCAGGTATCTGGTGACTTTGGAGGAGACACACACCTCTTGCTATGGGTGAGATCTCAAGGCAGAAGGCAAAACAAATGCAAGTACACACCTGAGTATAATCCTTATTCTCAAAGGTCACTTTGAGAAACTGGGAGTCACCATCCTGACTCCCTACAGGAAAAGTCACTGATCCATAAAGAATGCCCACTTGCCATGTGACTCACTTCCCCATTTGTTCCTGATTTGGTCAACTTCACCTGAACAATTAAACCTATTGGTTGACCACAGCTCTATTTTACCTCATGACCATCTGTCTTGGGAGTTCCCAGTTTTTCCCATTTTAGACCCACCTCAACTTATGACTTTATTCTATAAAAATCCCAAGAAAGTACAGAATCTTTGGTACCTCACTTAGGACCCCTTCTGTCTCTCTCTCTCACACAGAAGCTTTTTGCTTCCTATCAGTAAGTATTTCTGCTCTTAAAAAAATTGAAAACAAAAACTCACTTGAAACTTGAAGCTGTCTAAAGATATGAAGATATTTGGTAGCATAAATATTACTAGGGAGCAAAGTGGCCCATCACAATCCACAGACCTCCTTAGGAAGCATAGCTCTGGAAGTCAAGGTGATCCTTGTGACATAGAGTCCTTATCTTAAATTGTGTCTTTAGGCTGTATGGCTTGGAGCAAAGTTGTAAAGTGAACAAGGACACTGTTATTGGGCAGCTAATTTCAAACATATAGAGGTTATTACACAGGACTTTGGGATAATGGCCAGATCTCACTTTGACCAAGATTAAACCATACACACATGTATGCAAAGATGTGTGTGTTTTGTCTGTGTCTATAAGTGTTTATGCAGGCATATATGTATAGGCAGATGATTTTTATTTAGTTTTGTCATTTTAAAATAATTGGAGATGATACCCATTAATTGATAATAATTTATGAAGAAATGGAAGAGATTTTGATGGTAGAGAATATTTACTCCCTTATCTTTTCAATGTTCTATTTACAACCATGCATTCATTAAATATATTTAATTAGATATTTAAAGAAAATGTTACCAGTCTGAAAAGTTTCTTGTTATGCCAAGTCAAGACTCACAAAGCCAAGATTATCAATCTTCACAATTTTCAAAATGTTATGATGAATACAGTGAATGTTATATCAATCATTTGATTTAATTCATCAGTAAATGAAGGAACAAGGAAAGCTATAATTCTGATTCTAAAATCATTATAAAAACCAAGGTTTATCAGTCTACCAGAAAATAGAGTAAGAAGAAATAAGACTTTGGAAAGAATGATGTAAGAATTTGTCAATGTCCACTATAAAAATAAAGCAACACTCTTCTGAGTTTATGTTTTCTACCAGTAGTGAGTTTAAAATTTAATATGACTATAATATTTGATGTCTAATGAAATAGAGGATAATGAAAACAAAGATTATTTACCAAAAATTAAATAATTCTAAGTTGTAGATAATGGCCAAGTGTAATAGAAATAATCTGATAAACTTGCTTGTAATTGTTTTCAACCAATTATTTTCTTCTGAATTTCATTTAGAAATACTCATAGCAGAATTAGTGTTAATTAACTCTATAGAACATTGTGTGGCTAAGAAGTCTCATTTTACATAATTATATTAAAATAATAAATGAAAATTTTATCTTTAATATTCTCAAAAATTTTCATTTTGCAATCAAAACATTCTTTTTATAATAATAAGAAAAATAGGTATTAAAGCTTCTAGTCATTTCATTTAGCTAAGTTTGAAGCAAGTAATCTATAAGAGAATTGCTAATATAGCTTTGCCAATTACTTCTACAAAGAATTCAGAAAGATTTTGGAAAAATATTAAAATTGTGAGAGTATGAACACTATGGAAGAAATCAAATATTAAAAAGTATTTGTCATTTAGAACAAAAATAATTTTATAATGTGATTAAAATATTTGTTTAGTTTCTTTTTAGCATTAATAATTAGTATATTTCTAATAATTCTCATAAAAATAAAAATCAAATGTAAATGTTTTTCAATAAAGAACAGTTTTGTTATTTAATTAGTTCTGAACATTTTTCAAAAAATGTAATCATCTCTTAATTATCCTTTATTTATTTATTCAGTCAAATATAGAGCCATTTTTAAGACATAATTTCAAAAGAAATAGTAAGGATTTTTTGTATTTGTGAAGTTAAATTCTATTATATTTTCCTGTAAAATTTTGATCTTGTTTTCTTAGAAAATATAACAAGAAAATTTCTAATTACTGCATAAAGAAAATTTAAAGCAAATATGCATTCATTTGACTTTCTTTCTGATGGAAAGTTTTATCAAATGTCAAACTATATCAAAAGCTTTTCTTCCAATCCATCTCAAATTTTCTAAGCATGGGTGTTATTCATGGCTTCAGTGAGTTTGAGAAAAACTTAGTGGTTTGTTCTCTAGGCTAACTGTACTCTACACTTGGACTTAGTGAAATTTATCCCTATTCAGAGGAAAACCAAGGGAAACACAACAAATATCTTTGGTGAGAACCTAAACACTGCAAATAAAAGCTATGCAATAAAACTATTGAAAAGTTCTGTTAGGCTTGATGAAATTTAAATGAGATGAAGGATAAATGAAACTTATGTGGACGTTCAAAGGTTTGACTTGCCAGAACCACACTGAGGAAAGAAGAATTATCCAATTATGCATAAAAAATGTGAGATGCAGTGAATGTACAAGTAATAAAACTTCCTTTATTTTGTATATTTGCTTCTATAACATCAATGGGAGAGAGAAACAGAGAGAGGTAGAGACAGAGACAGAGACAGACAACCTGTAGGCCATGGGTTGTATATTGTTACATGAATTTACTATATTATTCATGTTAAATCATAAATTTATTATATTATTCAGGTTAGTTTATTCAGATTTCTTTAACAAAATACAATAAACTGTGTGATTTAATCAACTATATTTTATTTCTCACAGTTCTAGAAGGTGGAAAGTCCTACATCAAGTTTCCTACACATTCAGTACCCTGTGGCATCTGCATCCTCAAAGGTTGGGACTTCCTGGACTGCCCTCCCATGCTGAAAGGAGCCAGGAATGAAAGCAGAACCACTTTTATAAGAGCATGCCACTACGAGGAATACAATCACAGCATACTACAAACATGCGCTAATAAAAATGTCTCATTCACAAAGCCTGTATCCTCATCATCTAGTCATCTCAGAAAGGCCTCACCTCATTAGCATTAACTAGAAGACCAGGACTTCAACATTAGAATGGGAAGCACAAGTATTTAAATATTTAATCTATAGCATTTTTGTTATAAACATATAAAACATAAGTAAAAGCATATGTTACAAATTATATCATGTGTATCTTGCTGATCATAGGGCAGAAATGGATAGATAAAATGATCCAATTTATAAATTTAATTGCAATGACCATTTTATTTTTGCAATTGGAAAGAACCTAAGTCCAAATCACTACCAATCACAGCAATAAAATCCCATTGTAAATGTACTACAATGGCTAAATTGACTTTTTAAAAAGCAGTGCCAAATCAAATGTTGATGAAGATGTAAAGGAAAATATATTCTCAACACTTGCAAGTGAAGCCACAAAATATTACAATCACTTTGCAGATTGGGAACTTCTAATCAGACTAAAAACAGTCTTTCACACGTTCCTGCAATCACATTGTAGGTACTTATCCAAGTGACTTGACAGTTATGTCCACATAAACTTTCCATATGAATATTTATAGCACTTTTAATTGTAATTGCTAAAAATAAAAACTACAGACAGCCAAGATACACTTCAGCAGGCAAGAAAGATAAACTGGTATACTTCAACAATGAAATTCATTCAGCAATAAAAAGAAATGAACCATTAAGCCATAAAAATGCATTGATGAAATTTAAATGCATATTGCTGAGTGAAAAAAAACACAATCTAATATGGTTATATATCATATGATTTCAACTGTATGATTTTGTTGAAAAGAAAATCTCTACAGTCAAATTACATGTGGTTCAGGTGGATGATTATTGATGGAAATTTTCATCATTCTTATTTACCCACTGATTTATTTTCTAAACTTCACATTGGATTTCTCATAAAATTAAGCAAGAGCAATAAAAATGTTTATTTTTCAATATTTGACAAAGAGTGAACATATGGGACTCTTATTGCATGGATAGTATTGCTATCCATTCATAGTACGAGTAATATTTCAGTAACAAGCTTCCAGATAAAGGCAAGAGAAAAGCTTACTAAGCTTGTTTTCTGTCATTTTAGCTGATTTTCAGTGTTTATATATGCTAATAAATTACAAATATGTGTGCCAGTGCAACACTATTGGAAAGAAAATGATGTAAAAAATACTCATGCTTTAATCTAGGGAGGGATAATACTCAAGCAGCTCTCAGAGGTACAGAACAAAAGGATCTGCAGAACCTTCAAATTCTGGCAAGTAAGTGAATTTAATTGCATGATAAATATCTATGATGTTGAATAAAATAATATTTTCAGATAAATTATACTCTGTACTGGAATATAATTTTAAGTAGAGTAAACTTTCAAATGCAAAGTTTTCTCATAATAAATATAGACAGAATGGAGATTAGGGAGATGTAAATAAAACATGTCTAAATACCTCAGTAGGAAGATGACTGTGGGTGAGATAAGTAATTTCCTACTAAAACACAGTTTTGGCTATTTAGGAGTCTAAGAGACTTTTGTTGTTGTTGCTTTTGTTATTCTACTTATTATGAAATAAATTAGAGAAACTCAGTAATTGCAGTTATTCTTTACATTTAATTATTAATTTAAATATTAATTTAATTATTAATTTAAATATTAATTCTTTACATTTTATGATAAATATTCCATTACATAAAGAGTGAAGTAAACTTTTTATTTCACGTGTTATTTTCATAAAACTTGGGAATGCAAGCACTTATTTAATTTCATATTTAGCCTTCTGTAGGTGGCAATGCATTAAAAAGGAGCTCCATGAAGGCCTCCCTCACACCTCACACCTTGACAAGCTCAAGTCTTGCGGTGTCTTCCCAGTTGTCACATACCTGCTGCCTCAGTACAGCATCTCTGCCCCAATTGCACAGTCCTCAGATCCCAGGGCGTCAACCGCTTGCACAAAGGAACGCCCCACCCCCTACACCCCCTCCACACAAGAGGATCTGCGCATGCGCCCTCACTCATCCTAGGACTTTGCCTCATAGAGAAGATCCTAGAGCCTGAGCCCTCCTAATGTTTCTGTTCTGCGTAACAGAACGCACACAAAGGACGTGTGGCAGCACAAATCTCTTGGGAGTGTCAGTAAGGACCAAGAGGGCGCTGCACTATGGCGCCCTCATTGAGAAGAAATCATTCCTCAGTAGAGACTCTCACAGCTCCTCTCTTGTTTGCTCTCCCACTGTCAGGTGGTCTTAAAGAAGATTTGGGGACAGAGGAGGGACCACACGGGTCTTGTCTGGCATGCAGCTTCTCTCGTACACTGCAGAAACCTGTGGACACTCTTGTGTTGTCTTTTCCTCAGCAGAGCCTGATGGCTGATTCCAGGTGGAGCTCAGAACATCGGAAACCTCATGGTAATGCCTACAGTAAAGGTTATGTATGTGAGATTTTATCTGGAAATGTAGATTCTATTGAGAATGCGTGACAGACCATGTATGTTACATACTAACCAAAAAGAAAAACTGTCTGTATTTTGTTCAGGTCCTGAGACATTATGGGATGCTGAGTCTACGGATAGTGGGCTAATCTGCTTGAAGAAATTTCAAAGCAACCTGGCATTCAGGCCTTGGGATAAATACTATTGGCTGCTTTTGGCCCAATGTAGCATGAGAACTGGGAATAAAAAGCAGACAAGTATTTGAAAAATATAAATTTTGGCCCAAAATAAAAACATATATCAAGTTGAGGCTAAAAGTGAAATGGTTGTAGAATTGACTAGCACACAAATAAGCAGGGCAGGGCCATGCACACCTAAAATCTTAGCACTTTGAATGGTTGTAACAGGAAGATTCTAAATTGGAACTCAGACTGGGCAATTTAAGGACTTGGCAAGAACTTGTTCTAAAATTTAAGAAGAGGGAGAGAGGTAGCTTATTCTGAAGGACCAAGGTTTAATTAACATTATTGCAGTAAATAAATAAATAAATAAATAAATAAATAATAAACACACAAATAAAAGTCATAATCATGTGCTTTGAACACAGAGAAGAAGAAAGGTGCCTGGTGCTGTCTCAAGAATGAGCAAGCTCCCAACCATCACTGCCTCAACTTTGTAAAAATGTGCCCTATTCTTTTCAACACCCCTTTTCCTTCATTTTGAGATGGGAATATTTACAATCTACCATTGTATATTTTTGATATCCAACATGCTTTTTGAATTTTACATAGATTCACAGCTATGAGTTTTCTGTGAGCATCATGAGATTTGAACTTCTGAGCAAACTGGAACTGTTAAAACTTTAGAGAAGGGATTAGTTTGCTTGCAGTTGTACAAAGGATAGCTTCATTATGTGAGGAAGAATTATTATTATCATGTTATAGTCTATAGTTTTAGATGAAGAATGGTTTAAGTAGATGTACTTGAATGGCAGTTTGATAAGAAATTCAATGGGATCATTAAATTTAATTGTTAATTTGGGTGAATGATAGAATCCTGGATTCCCGAGTGGATCCTGGCAGTGCTAGGTTTATCAGTGAATTAGTCTACCAATATACACAGCTAAACATGCTGTTCTGAGGTGTGGTATACATTACTGTTACCTGGGGGTTGCATATCATGTCTTTCACTGAAGGCATCCTACTGTTCCACAGAACCAGGAGAAAACAGTGCTATCTATTTTGCTCTTTACATTCCTGGGACTAGGGAACCATGTTCAGAGAAAGTCATCTTTTGCTCAGCAAATTGACAAAGCCCCTAACTACTATTAAAAACAGATGTTTATGCATTTCAAAGACATGACAAAACGCTTGTGAGTTTCCTAAGATAAATTTTCTAAGAAAATAAAATTGTAGATCAATTTCTCCTATTATTTTTACACAGAGGGTTAAAGTTCTCATTTTTAATTTTCATTTATTTTACATGCCTCAAACTTTAGGAAGCCATAAAAGAAATCATAAAGCAAACCATAGGCACAGTATATTTATAATAAAAATTTAGGAAGAAGTATGAAAGTAAAGATTTTCATACTATATAAATGTATAAAAAGAAAACGCATTACACAACTATGCAATTTATAAATATGCATTATTTAATCTGTAGAGAAATATGAAAAAATATTCAAAAGAAAAAAGCCCTGGAGCTGGGAAGATGGTGGATCAATAAACAGCAAAATAAATAGCCTCTCTGAGAGAAACAGCCCAGATGCTGGAATATCACACTCTGGAAAGACCAGACAGAAGGAGATGGATCCTCTCAACCATGGAAGAAACTAAAGTGAAAAAAAAAAGAAAGAAAGAAAGAAAGAAGAAAGAAAGAAAGAAAGAAAGAAAGAAAGAAAGAAAGAATGAAAGAAAGAAAGAAAACAAAAGAAAAACTTGGACAGAAGGAGGTAGCCAGATGTACTCTCACCAGAGATGGTGTGACTGCATGTGAAAAGCCACTGGAATCTGAAGACTGATGGTCACAGTGAAGTTAGGGATTGACAAGCCTGAGGGCCTTGGCAAGAGGATACAGTCATGGAGGGGAGCAATGGACTAGAGAACTGCACTGCCTAGTGGTAACTGTGGAGGACTCAGTCCTCCCAAGGGAGGCTCCATTTTGGAATTGGACAGGGTAAGCCCAGAACCAGAACTGCAGCCAGCTTCATTCAGTCACTCCCAGTGCAGAGCAGATTGGTGAGAATTGCTTGGATTTAGTCCTGCCTCTGTGTGTGATCCAATAGCCAAGGCCAAGGTGTCCCAAAAGCTATCCTTAACCGGCCCCCTCAGTGCTGCACACACTAATGTGGTGAAGATTCCCAGTGGTTGACCAGCTCAGAAGGGAGGGGCCAGCCTGCCCTGCCTCTGCTTATACTCCAGTAGTCACTAGCAGATTGCGGAAAGCAGCAGTGCCTAGCCAGCATGCTTCAGAGTAATTATAATAATACAGAAATGCCGGGGACCTCACTGTCCACATGTATGGAAGAAGCCAGAAGTATGACAAGAGGAAGAAATAAAAGGAAGTCTCCAGCCTCCAATTCAAACAGTACTGGCCCAGAAGAGGTAAACACAGAAGTGCCTGGGAGTTGCACACCAGCAGTTTCTGAGGAAGTGGTATCTGAGATAAAGAAATATCTTCATGAAATTATAAAAGGACTGAAAGCAGAAATATTAATATAAGTAAAGGAAGATATATGACAAATAATAAAAGAAATGCTAAGCACCTCTCAAGAAGACACAGATGGAAGAATAGAGTAACACAGAAAAAAGAGGGAAACCTTTGATGAAGAATGTAAAAACAAATTTAGAATACATGAAACAGATTCAAAGATTACCAGGAAATTAAAAATTCCTTGAAAGCTGGCAAAACTGCTTGAAAGGAACTAAAGAAATACTATCAGCCCTTGCAGACAAGTTTGCAACATGTGATCATGAAAGGAAAGATCTCTAAAAAATAACAAGAACTGGAGTTTGCCCCGGGTGAGTTCCAGGCACTGGGGAAAGTTGGAGACCTACATTCTGGCTTTTGAGTTTCTCTGGAGCTATTGGGATGCTGGACTGGGTCCAGCAGATTGCAGGGCCTCAGTCAACCATGTTCAGTGGCATGGTTTCAGTCCAGGAAGCAGGAACCTTGTGCAAGGACTCTGGGCTCAATTGGGCTAGCCTGGGGACAACCTTGAGACCAGCACTGCCAGCTGCTGAGTTCACATCCATACTCCTAGGACAGGGGATTGTGCCCTGGGGCTTTGCTGGCCTCAGTTCTCCGTGCCCAGTTTCTGCATCTCAATTAAGAGAGCAGAGGGGTGGAGTTTGCCCCAGGTGAGTTCTGGGAACCTGGGGAAAGTTGGAGACCTATGTTCTGGCTTTTGAGTTGCTCTGGAGATATTGGGATGCTGGACTGGGTCCAGCAGATTGCAGGGCCTCAGTCAACCAATCTCAGTGGTCTTATTTCAGTCCAGGAGGCAGAAACCTTGCATGAGAACTCTGGGCTCAATTGGGCTGGCCTAGGGACAGCTTGAGATCAGGGCTGCCAGGGCTTGAGTTCATATCTACAACCCTAGGACAGGGGATTGTGCTCCAGAGGTCTTTCTGGTCCCAGTTCTCCACACCCTGCTTCACCCTATCAGTTTAGGGAGCCAAGTACCTGCAGAGGACCTGAGAGTGCTCCAGTAGCTGAGGGTGCAGTAGGAGATTTGTGACACCCAGACGAAGTTTGGAACAACACCAAACCAAGGAAATAAAGAAAAATGACAAAAGGAAAGACCAAAAGGCAGGCTCAAATCACCAGCACATCCCAACAAAGCCTGGGAGCCATGTACATGGAAGAAAATAGAAGCCATACACCTGAAATGACTGAAATGATATCAAATGAAATAAAGAAGCAACAAGGGGAAGATATGGAGAAATTCAAATTAGAAATAATTGCCAAGGTAAAAGAAGAAACGATAAAAGTAGTGAAAGAAATAATGAACACATCTAGTGAGGACACATCTAAAAAATTAGAGGAACAAAGCAAACAGATAGAATCCCTGAATAAACACTATAAGAAATAAGCAGAATACAGAAAGCAGATTCAAAGAGATATACAGGAAATAAAAAATTCTATTGAAAGCTGTAAAAACTGCCTCAATGAAAGTGAAGATAGAATTTCGGACCTCAAAGTTAAGATCACAGCTAGTGAACAGGAAAGGAAAGATCTTTTAAAAATAACAAAGAATCAGGAAATGACAATTCAACAGCTACAAGATGATGAAAAGAAAAATAACATAACATTAATAGGGATAAATGAAAAAGAAAGAGACAGCCCAAATGATATCAAGAGGATGTTTACAGAAGTAATACCTCAAAAACTTCCCAAACATGAAGATGGAAACTGACATTTGGATTAGTGAAGCATATAGAACTCCAAATAGCTATAACCAAAATAAAACTACACCCAGACACATAATAATCACCATTTCAGAAATCCACCCTAAGAACAGAATACTAAAAGCTGTTAGAGAGAAAAGACAGATCACCTATAAAGGAAAACCTATCAGAATCACAGCAGACATCTCAACACAAACAATGAAGTCAAGAGAAGCATGGAGTTAAGTATTTCAGTTCCTAAAGGAAAACCACTTTCAACCCAACTGACATACCCTGAAAAACTGTCCTTCAAAATGGATGGAGAAATAAGATACTTCCATGACAAAGAACAGCTGAAGAACTTCATGAACATCAAACCAACCCTACACAGAATACTGAAAGACATTCTAGATACACATAGGATAAAACCACCAAGGAAGGTAGACAATTAAATAGAATGGAAAGCTAAAGATACGACAGCAGAAAGATAACATGTCAACAATAAACCAATATATGACAGTTATAACCATTAACATAAATGGCCTCAACTCACCAGTCAAAAGAAACAAACTGGCAGAATGGATCAAGGAACAACCTCCAACCATATGCTGTCTACAAGAAACCCATCTTACCCAAAAGGAAAGCCATAGACTGAAAGTCAAAGGATGAAAAACAGTACTTCACGCAACAGGAAACCAAAAAAAAAAAAAAAAAAAGCAGGAGTAGCAATCCTGTTTGCACATAATGTGAACTTAAAACCAAGAATGATCCAAAGAGATAAAGAAGGTCACTACATACTAGTTAGGGGAAAACTTCAAGAGGAAGAGATAACGATCTTAAATATATATGCACCAAATTCCAGAGTACCCAGCTATGCAAAGCAAATATTAACAGAAATGAAAAGTCAAATAAGCAATAACACAATTATAACAGGAGATTTTAACACACCATTGACACAAAGGGACAGATCAACTAGACAGAAAATCAGCAAAGAAATACCAGAACTGAATCACACCTGTGAACAAATGGACTTGATAGATGTATATAGAGTTTTCCATCCAACAACATCAGAATATACATTCTTCTCAGCATTACATGGGACAGTCTCTAAAACAGACCATATACTAGCCCACAGAACATGATTAAGTAAATGCAAAAGAATTGAAATTATCCCATGCATGCTATCGGATCATAGTGCCATGAAATTAGAAATTAATGATAAAAGCAACTGCAAAAAACCCACAAACACATGGAAACTGAAAATACACTCTTGAGCAATCAGTGGGTCACAGAGGAAATTAAAGAAGAAATAAACAATATCTATAAGTAAATGAAAATACAGACACAACTTACCAGATTTTGTGGGATGCAATGAAAGCAGTCTTTACAGGAAAATTTATTGCATTGAGTTCCCACATCAGGAAGACAGAATGTACACAAATGAACAACCTGATGCTACAACTCAAACGTCTAGAAAAAGAAGAGCAAGCCAAGCCCAAAGCCAAAAGAAGGGATGAAATTATGAGTAGAGCAGAAATTAATGCAATAGAGACAAAAAAAAATACAAAGGATCAATGAATCCAAGAGTTGGTTCTTTGAAAGAATAAATAAAATTGATAAGACCCTGGTGAACCTTATTAAAAAAAGGAAAGACAAAAATTAATTCATGGAATAAGGCATGAAAAAGGTGAAATTACTACAGACTCAGTGGAAATACAGAAGATCATCAACACCTATTTTGAAAACCTCTACTCTCATAGGTTCGATAACACTGAAGAAATAGGCAGATTCCTAGATACATATGAACTACCAAAGCTGAATCAGGAAGATGTAAAACTGTTGAATAACCCAATTTCTATTACTGAAATTGAAAATGTAATTAAGTGCTTGCCAACAAAGAAGAGCCCAGGCCCAGATGGATTCACTGCAGAATCCTACAAGAAATACAAACAAGACTTAATTCCGACACTCCCCAAACTCTTCAATGAAATTGAAAGGGTAGCAATTCTTCCTAAGACATTTCTGGAAGCAAATATTACTCTAGTAACAAAACCAGAGAAAGACCCAAATAAAAAAGAGAACTATAGGCCAATCTCCCTGATGAACATAGATGCAAAAAACTCAATAAAATATTAGCAAACAGGATATAGCAAATCATCACGAAGATTATTCACCCTGACCAAGTGGGATTCATCCCAGGAATGCAGGGATGGTTCAACATACGTAAATCAATAAATGTAATCCACCATATCAATAGAGCCAAAAGCAAGAACCACATGATCATCTCTATAGATGTAGAAAAAGCTTTTAATAAGGTCCAATACTCATTCATGATAAGAACCTTACAGAAAATTGGAATAGATGGTCTTTACCTCAATATGATAAAGGCTATCTATGACAAACCTATAGCCAGTATCATATTAAATGGCCAAAAACTGAAAGCCTTTACCTTAAAATCAGGTACAAGACAAGGATGTCCCTTCTCACTGCTCCTATTCATCTGGAAATACTAGCCAGTACTGGAAATACTAGCCAGAGCAATTAGAAAAGAAGGAGAAATAAAAGGAGTAAAGATAGGAAAAGAGGTTGTTAAATTATCATTATTTGCAGATGACATGATACTTTACATTGAAGATCCCCAAATCTCCATTGAAAAACTCCTAGATGTAATAAATAAATTCAGCAATGTATCTGGATACAAAGTCAATACTCAAAAATCAATAGCATTCCTATACACTAACAACAAAAATACCGAGAGAGAAGTAAGAGAAGCCACACCTTTCACACTAGTGTTCAAAACAATGAAATACTTAGGAATTATTCTCATGAAAGATGTAAAACAGCTATAAAAGGAAAATTATAACACCCTGAAAAAGGAAATTGAAGAGGACCTCAGAAAATGGAAAGACATCCCCTTTTCATGGATAGGAAGAACAAACATTGTGAAAATGGCCATTCTCCCAAAATTACTATACAGATTCAATGCAATCCCAATCAAAATACCACTAACATATCTCATAGATCTAAAGAAATCACTCATAAAATTCATCTGGAACCAGAAGTGACCTAGAGTAGCAAAGGCAATTCTAAGCAACAAAGGCAGGGCGGGAGGCATCACAATTCCTGATTTGAAACTATACTACAAAGCTACAGTAATAAAATCAACATGGTACTGGAATAAAAACAGACCAGAAGATCAATGGAATAGATTGGAAGATATAACCACAACCACAAACCCACTCAATCACCTTATCTTTGATAAAGGGGCCAAACATATTCACTGGAAGAATGACAGTCTCTTCAAGAAATGGTGCTGGAAAAATTGGCTATCCATATGCAGAAGACTAAAACTAGACCCATGTCTATCACCATACACTAAACTAAAATCTGAATGGATCAAAGATCTAAATATTAAAACAGAAACACTAAAACTGCTGGAAGACAAAGTAGGTAAAAACCTCAAAGATATAGGGGTAGGAAGAGAAGTCATGAACAAGAACCAAAGTACAAGGGAAGTACTTCCCAGAATCAATAACTGGGACCACATCTTATTAAAGAGCTTCTGCATGTCCAAAGAGGTTTCCAGCAGAGCGAAAAGAAAACCCACAAATTGGGAAAAAATCTTCATGGACAGCGCCTCAGACAAGGGACTTTTGTCTAAAACTTATAAAGAATTAAAACAAATCAGACCCTCGAAATTCAAAGACCCAATCCAAAAATGGGCATCTTAAATGAATACACAGTTCTCAGATGAAGAAATATGAATGGCAAATAAATACATGAAAAAATGTTTATCATCATTAGTCATGAGAGAAATGCAAATTAAAACCACTCTGAGATTCCATCTCACTCCAGAAAGAATGGCCAAGATAGAAAACACTACCAGCAACAAGTGTTGGAGAGGCTGTGGGGAAAAAGGAACTCTTCTGCACTGTAGGTGGGAGTGTAGACTGGTGCAGCCATGTTGACATCAGGCTGGAGATTCCTCAATAAGCTGGGTCTGGAGGTCCCATTTGACCCAGCTATTCCACTTCTAGGCATATTCCCAGAAGAATTGAAAACATCATACCACAGTGATATATGTGCACCCATATTTATAGCAGCACAATTTGTAATAGCCAGATCTTGGAAACAACCTAAATTCCCTCAACTGATGAATGGATTAAAAAGTTGTTGTATTTTTATACAATGGTATTGTGGTGTTGTGGGTATTTTGGTATTGTGGTAATGTGGTATTTTTATACTCAGCTATAAAGAATGATCACATTGTGATATTTATAAATAAATGGACATGACTTGAGACCATACTCATAAGTGAAATAATCCAAACTCACATGTGTAAATACCGCATAGTCTCCCTAGTATGAGAGTTGGTAAGATTGTATAAGATTTTATAGTAATCATGATTCCCCATTTCATTGCTTTCAAGGCTTTCAATGTTTTCATTCATCAGTTGGAGTGGTTTTAATCTGTTTTGTTTGACTTTATTATGTGTGATGGTATGAACAGCGGTTTTGAAGAAAATAAAACATTATGGCAGCCATTGTTAATTTAATATTGTCTTCCTTAGAAGTCCTACCATGCTTCTACTCTGCTATTACTATCGGTTCTACCATGTTGTGTCTTATTGGGATTTTAATATATGTGATAGTATAACCAAAGCTTTTTTTCAAAATGAGATATTATTGTAGGCATTGATCATAGTTATTCAGTTCAGAATGTCCTGTAATTCTTTCATTCTCTTGAATGGTTTTATACTATTGTGTTATGTTTGATATTATTGTATCTGAAACTATGCTCAACTATAGCAGAGAAAGAGATATTTTGACAGCTATTGTTAATGTCCAGTTGTCTTGTTGTAAAGTATTGTGTTGCTTATGTTGTTCTGTTCTGATCTGCTTTGTTCTGCCCTCTTGTGTTTTATTCTCTTTAAAATAAAAAAAAATATAAAAACTGTAGGAGTAATAAAACCCAAAATGCATAATTGCTACTGTAAAAGAGAGAGAAAAAGAAAGTGCTCTAAAGGATATAACTGCATGTATGTTTAAGTGTGAAAGATAGGTGACCATACTACTGTTTTTGTTAGATTGTTGAGCAGAACTGTTAATAGTCTCACTGTTTGAATGTCTACTTTGTATGCTTTAATACTGTAACTTGAACAACTATTTCCAAGATGACAGTATGTAATTTATCAACTAGTAATTTCTTAGTGGTTTTTTTGTTGTTGTTGTTGTTGTTGTTTTCTTTTTTTCCTTTGGAATTCTGTACTGTTGCTACCCTTTTTTCTGTTTTGTTTGGTTGTTTTTTTTCTTTCTAAATAAAATTTTAAAAAAATAACAAGAACCAGGAAGTAAAAATACAAAGGCTAGAAGATGATAAGAGGATCTATAATTTAAGAAATAAAAAATATGAGTGAAGAAACAGGGGTAAACCCAAATGAAATACAAAGGCTATTCACAGAAATAATTAAAGAAAACTTCCCAAGTATAGGAAAAGGAAATGATAGTAAGATGTATGAGGCATACAAAACTCCAGTCAGCTATAATCAAAACAGATCTATGCCCAGATGTATAATAATCCAGATCTCAGAAATTCAACACAATAACAGGATTTTAAAAGCTGTCATAGAAAAGAAACAGATCACCTAAAAGGAAAACCCATCAGAATCACAACAGACTTCTCAACACAAACCATCAAATCAAGAAGAACTTGGAGCAAAGTATTCCAAGCCCTGAAAGAAAATAACCCCCAACCCAGATTGATGTTCCCTGCAACACTGTCTCTCAAAATTAATGGAGAAACAAGATGCTTCCATGACAATGAGTAACTGGAGTTCATGACCTCCAATTCAAGCCTACAAAAAATCCTGCAGGACATTCTAGAAAGAGAGAAAAAAGACCATGGTTTCAAGAACAGGGACAGAGGGGGCTTACTGAACAGGGCAGATATTGGAATGAAGGGGAAAAGTAGACAACCAATGACAGAAAAACAACATGGCAGAGATGATGCAGAGAAGTTTGGCCATAATGGCTAACATGGATTGCCTCCATACACTAATAAAAAGAAACACAGGCAGAGTGGATCAGGATATAGGGTCTATTAAGATGCTCTAAACTAGAAATATGTTGAACCTGAAAGAGGGTTTATGTAGTGAAATTCAAAGATGAGAAAATAATGCTCTGTGTGACAGAGAACCATAAAAAAGTGGGGGTAAATTTCCCTTCAGCTACAGATTGGTTGGAAAGACACACCATTTTATACAATGGAAAACTACTCAGCTATAAGGTTGGAAAACCTTGAGAATCTTGTAGGTAAATAGATACAACTTGAGACCAAGCTCAGGGGTAAAAATGTGCAGAACCACTTAGATAAATAGAGGGTTGTCTCCCTAATCTAAAAATGGAGTTAGTGAGATACAAAATGTACAATGCACCCTGGGAAAATTAAAGGGGAAGAATTGTCTAAAAAGGAAAGGCAGAGGACATTGTTAATCTTGTATCATGATTTGAAACCCATATTGTTTGCATTGCTCTTTGATTTTATTCTTCTACTTGTAGCCAATTTTATTAATAATCAATATATCCATAAATTTACTTTGAGAGTAAACAACTTTAACTAAATGGCCCATTTAATTTGGTTATATTCTGTTTCAGTTTGTCTACTCATACTAGATTTGATGGCATGGACAGCTATTCCAAAGATAGCAGGACATACTATGGTAACCATTTTTTATTTCCTATTAACTTAATTTGAAGCCCTATATTCCTTTCACTGTCTTGCATTGACTGATTTTATTCAAATATGTTTTGTTTGATTGCTGTCTTGTTTTGACTGATTTTATTCAATTCTGTTATGTTTGATAGTATCAAGTCTGAGGGTGTAGGCAACTAATCTGAAGACAATAAGATTCACTATGATACCCATTCTGGTTTGACTGTTACCATCTTTTGAAGTCCTATAATATCTCCAATTCTTTGTTTTTATTGATTTTGTTCTGTACTGCTATGTTTCATTTTTATTATGCCTGATGATATGGGCAATTATATTGAAGATAACAAGAGACATTATGGCAACCATTGTTGATCACCTTGTATTTTGGTTTTAAGTCATGTACTATGTCTTTCCTTTTGTTTTGACTGACCCATTTTGCTTTTCTCATTTGGTTTTATTCTCTTGAAAATAGCAAAAAAAAAAAGAAAGAAAAAAAATGAAAAAGAAAGCATTCCACATTGCCATGCAGTTAAAATCATTTACTCTCAAAGTAAATTTATGGATATATTCATTATTAATAGGGCTACAAGTAGAAGAATAAAATCAATGATTAAATGAAAGTACAAATAATATACTTCCAGTGTAAATCTTATGGCTAAGAACATCAAGGACAAATTTATTTGCATGCTGATAGATAATCTGAAGCAAATGGAGACAAAATTTTTATGAGGGACTTAGAAATTATGTATGTACAAATTACCTCCTACCTGTCTGTTTTTTCCTGTTTCTTTGACAGCATGACAATAATACAAAGAAGAATTTAATGGCCAGGAGAATTAAACCAACTAACTGATTTAATTTGGAGTGAATAGACTACATACACACACAGACCATGTCATTCATGAGCCTAGCAAACCTATTTAATGATATTGGATACTACATCAAATGAAAATTTTATTTTAGTAGTTTCAGCAAGAAATATATTTTGAGGTATGTGCATTTAGCATCACATGTAAAATCTGATAAAGACAAGCCTCCTTATCAGCACAGAAAAAAATTGCTAAGGTTTATCTTTTGAGGATCACATTAGTAACAGATACCCTGTTTTTCTGATCATACTGCTTTCTACCCCTATACAACTATCCTCAATTCCCTTCAATGTTCTATGTTAGCAGACCATTCCCAGTAGCTCTAAGATTTTCAGAAAATTTATATTTTTAATATAGGTGCTGAAAAGGTGGAATCGTAGTGAACAGAACATCAAGCATATTTTGTATTTTTTTATATTGACTACAATGCTGCTTAAATTTAAGATCCTTCATAGTATATCCTTGTTATTTATTTTCTAATACAGAATTTAGAGCAAATTTTGAGGTAACACAGATTTTTACATATTCACTAAATGTGTTTTCTTTTTTGCAAAATTAATAAAATAAAGAAAAAAGAAAGAAAAAAGCACTCATTCAAGACCAAAAGTGATAGCTTCTGGCCTACTGCTTCTTAAATCCTGTTCAGCCAAAAGCAAGGGTGTAGGTACACTTTTCCTAGGTAAACAGAAATTTTAAACTAGATTCTTTTTTAAAATAAGGTATTATTTCTAATATCCTTACCTAAATAGCAAAGCACTGGTGCTAATGGAAAATTTACTGTTGAAATGCTTCTAGTAATTGCCTCTGAAAAGAAGACTCAGTCTTTAAAATGCTAGGCAATCACCTGAAAATGTTAAGGTACATACTTAAAGTTTTCACAAATAACTAACCACTGTAGGATAGAGGGAAGGCTTAATAAAATAGTCTTAATAATGCAGAGACATATTGCATTGTCTATGCCTACATGTTTTAAAGGAAACTAAACACAATTTAGCAGTGGTCATTATAATAATATAGAAAATGCTACTTGACTTACTGAAATGATAAGGTTAGAAAATAAACATGTTTGGATTTTGTATTTGTGGAAGGAAAATGCTTATAAAGGTGGTAGAAAGCAAGAGTTCTGTTTGGAATAAATCCTGATCAAAGCTTCACAGTGGTAAGTAATTTTGTCTCTCATTAACCATATTTTCAGAGTGGCACAGTCAGTAAATGGGACATATGTAGAAATTGCCAGCAGAAAATAAATACCAGTCAAGTTGAAGAAAGTTTACCTAAGCCAAGTAAAAGATTTTAGAATGAACAAATGAGTCAGACTCAAGATGGTTCAAAATACCTAGTTACAATGATATGCTATTTTTTATAACCACAAGGACAGAAAATGACTCACACAACTGACCTGTAGGCTCCAATTTTCCCTTGGCTTTATTTGGACCTATTTGGCAGTTATCAGCTTGGTTTTCACTGAAGAATCAACTATTGGATTGGGCTAAGACTCAGTTGCCTAGTTACAGGATTATAGTCTTGGTTTAGTTTACAACTGACTTATATATCAAGCTAGATTTTAGTTCATTATATACAGAGGCTGCTGTGGGTCAAAGTTTATTATTCTAGTACAGAAGTTCAATTTGGCTAAATTTGTTTCACTTTAACACAATAAAGGAAGACAACAAAAATGTGAAGAAAGACTATCAATGCAGAGCTTGCTAAAGCAGGAAGATTCACTCCTACCACTTTCATTTGATAAAGACAAGGCAGGGAAAAGAATCGGAAAGTTATGTAGTGGATAAAAGGAAAGACTTCAGATATGTTCAGATTGTAGGCATTTGCTTGTGAGGCTGGGGCATCCTACGGTGAATAGTTTGAGGAGCATATTTGGATTATTCTGGTTGCTCTTAAATTAGAATCAGTGACAACAATGATAGAAGATTCCAGGAATTGGTCAATGTCCTGGCCAATTGAGACAGACAGGATACCTCAAAAGCCTGCAACAGGTAAAAATTAAAAAACCTGTGAGTTGAAATATAAACAGGTGCAGAAACACAAAACATTCACCACAGTTCTATAGATGCAGTAGTAGTCAATTAGTATTTTTTCTTCTGTTTTCCTCATAAATATCTTATCAATTAACTAGTTTTCTTTTAGCTTTTTATTATTCTTCAGACTTGAATTTGAATCTTGGTCACACTGTGTAAATAATCAAACTGGATGAAATGACCATATTCTGAGTTCATAGACCCTATCTAAAGAGCTAGACAGCTATATCGAAGTAATGCATGTTTTCTGGACAATTAGAATCTAGGTTACACAATCCTAAACCATGAAGCATAATGAGCTGTGAGTTTCAGATATTGCTGGAAGTTGCTTTATGTGTTTTATGTTAACATTTCCAAGACTTTTGCTTCATACTTGAAAATCACATAATCATGAATCCTGGATGGGAAAACCATACGTGTGTGTGTAAGGGGAATGATGAGCTCCAAAAGCCAAAGTTGCGGTGATTGACATGAAGATAAACTGCCTGTTTCTTCACCGGTACAGCTTTTGCTGCTGATTTTTCTACTTACTGTATTTCCTCTGCTTTAAGTGATGAGGATATATTCATTTCTTTCATACTAACTTGATGGCTGGATTAAAACAATAACTGTGAATATAAAGAGGGTTGATTCCCTTAGTAGGTACTCATAGACATTACTGAAAGTTACTGAAGACTCAGCTGCTTTGTATCTAAATGTGTACCCCTTTTGAAAATTAATGATCAGTGACTGGCAGAAGTCATGCACATTTGCTTTTTGACCTACCTCCAACAGAATTAAATCTCTTTAGTTTGGTTCCCTCAGTGATTAAGACATCAAATGAAAAATATGATTTGAAAAAAATGAACAAAAACAAAAAGTTACCTGGCTAATGTATTTCAAGATCAAACTCTGATTTGTAATAGAAAGTAAATAGGTCCACTACGTGAATCATTGTTTGTCAAGATGTCAGGAAAGTGATCAGAATACTATATTTGTCTAAGGAAAACTCAATATATGCTGCAAAATTCACTTCAGGGCTCTTCTTGGTGTTTTAGGAATTATACAAAGAATAATTGATCTGCTGGTGCTTTTCAGTTTATGGAATCACATTTCTTGAAGGGAAGTTGACATAGCTTTTTTGTTTTGTTTTTTCCTACAGCTCATATTTTCTCATGTCTCTGCTTTTGTTTTTGAATATTCCAAATTACTTTTTTTAGTACTTTCATTAAAAATTTCAATAGGATGTATTTATATGAATAATTATTAACATTTCTGAACAGGAGCTTCAATATTCAGATCAAATTTGCTATCTCTACAAAGTCTTCTCTTCATCACATCTAACAGTTTGGTAATCACCTGTTCTTGGTCCACACACTGATGTTTGAGTATTTTATTTTGAAACTGTGCTCTTCTTTGATACTGGTTTATTTGCTTTCATTTCCACTGAACAGTAAACTTTCAGAGAATACTAGCTGTACCCCATATACAAATTGGTAAAACCAAGCATTACCTGAGAATTTATATATTCACCTTCAAGTTTCTTATTATCTTAGGAACAAAGTACTATATGCTCCTAACTCCAGCAAGTAGAATTAAAAATTCTTGCCAAGTTCACATATGGCTCTTAAAGATTAGGAATGTAGCCACGGAAAGGGTTAGGCTTAGGAAAAACATGACAGCAATATTAAGAAACTTGCTGAAATGTTGAGATATAAACAACTTAAGACATACATTTGTGGCCAATAATTATATCTGTACAAACAGAACTTCTTTTCATAACTGTCTGAAAGACTAGTTTGTCTTCTTGTATCTTATCCTTCATAAGTAATTTAAGCATTCATTAAGGGACACAGAAAATTATTTTAGAGTCTGCCAATTCCCAGTCATTCTTGAGAAAAATTACTATAAAAAATGAAACAGGGAGGGTAGGGAAGTATGTGGCTATGTGTGTGTAAGACATAGTGTGCTTTATGGGTCATAAATAGTTAGATAGTGTATATAGAGAGAATATATATAGACTACATATATATGTATATATATACTTATATATACATATATATGTATATGTATGTATATATGTATATATATAGATGTACACACAATTTATATATTTTTGGTATATAGTCATATTATTACTATTCTCAGGCTCTGATATGATAATAGTAAGCATGTCTTTGCATGTGGAAACTTATTTAAAGAAATATGTCTTGTTGCCAAGTTGACAAGTGATAGATTGTTATTGTTCATACATTGTGTCAACTTGAGAAGTCTGGAAACTTACCTGACTCAGCAGCTCTACATCCTGGGGTGCAGAGGACAAGCTATTATTGCTCAGGGATGTTGTTCATTGTGTCAATTTGAGAAGGTCAGAAGTTTACCTGATTCAGCAGAGGGTCAGGGTCCTTACTTCATAAACATCTTCAGCCTGTGTAAGAAGAGGGCACAGAGATGTTATGAGTGCTACACCCACCCAAGGAGCGTACAATATAAGGGAGAAAAAGAGGCTTGCTCTTCCCCTCTTCTTGCTGCTTTTGCTGTCTTTTGCGACTTTGCCATGTGGTCCTCGTGCCATGTCAACCCTGATTTGGTGCCAGTTGATTATGGACTGAGACCTCCACAAACAGTGAGCTAATTTTTCCTTCATTAATTTTTAGTGTGAAATATTTTGTCCCAGAAATGAGAGAAAAGTAACCAAGACACTATCTTTTTGGCCACTTATCAGATTTAGTTTTATGTTTGCAATGTTTTTGTTGACATCATACTTGTTGGCATTAAGGTAATGTTGGCTTGTTTCCTGGGATTTGCATTCTCTGCATTTCTGTGCTTTTTACTGTGGTTCAATTTTTCAAAATTTCTAGGACACAAAGAAAGATTTCAAGTATATTTAAAAAATCTTCTCATCTACCATCAGTTTCTGCTTCTGAGGTCATGATACATAGTATCGCCAATTTCATTTTGTAAAACTTCTCTAATATCATGTAATGCCACTAAGGATATTCAGCATGTGTCTTCATTTATACCAAATGAAATAAGAATTTTTGACCTGTTTTCCAAACAATCTAAATGTATACTTTTCATATTACTGCCTATCAAGCAACAGAATAATGATTTTGTTGGGAAATGCTAGTTTAACATTTTATATATGCTTGGAACATTTATCTTTTTTTCAAACTATACTAGTTCTTGTGTTTTAAAGTTAGTTAAGAGTATCTATCCAGTATCCAAAGTTATCTTTAATGCATTATTAGCATAGTAGAAGACTGCAAAATTCATTAATAAATATGCACACTTTCATTTCTTCGAATGCCTGGGAGAAGTATAGTTCTTGCTCCTTTTGCAAAGGTATGTGACAGGCTTTGTCAGTACAAAACCAATAGATGTAAAAGTGTGCTGTTTGCCAGTAGAGGCTCACTCCACTTTTTGAGTTCTGTCTTTTCCCCTTGGAAGTCCATGTCCTATACGGAAGCTTCATTTTCAATCCAAATAAAAAAGCATTTATGACTTTAGGGAAAAGCATCTAAATAGCTAGTAATCCAATATCAAAGAGAAGTCTTCATGATTATAAAAGATATCTGAAAAGGCTCTCACTTTCTGTCTTATTTGACACAAGTTAGCAGAAAGTCTTGAGTCTTCCTTAAACCTTTGCACCACACAAATAGACCTAATGGCTGTGTGTCTGATTGAAGCCATATTTATAGAAAACAATAGCTCTTTTGGTCCAACAAAGAGCTACCTTCTAAAGTCCTGAGTGTTCTTCCCATTGAAAATTTAAGCCTTGTATCTTATAAAGAAAAGCATTTTTGGAAAATACATCCCTTTGTTTCCCCTCTACAGTGAAGAGGGAAATCTTTAAAGGAGTGTTAAGTGTATGCAAGTGACAATAGATTCTGTTAGGGAACACTTTTGTAATAAATTGCTATATGCTAATAAATACTTAACACCTGGTGAAGCATATATAAGAAGCCATAGATTCACTTAAACTTGCAGGAAACCAACATAAGACTTAACAAAAATGTCTATACCTCTCTGGCATTTTATTCATATACAAATTAAAAACTGTTGAATAAGACATTTAATGCTTTTTGTGACACTCAGTATAATAATATCCTTTCTATCATTGATTCTTTAGTTCATAATGTGTGTGTGTGTGTGTGTGTGTGTGTGTGTGTGTGTGTGTGTGTATTTGATACTCACTGGATGTTTTCAATGACCATAGTTTTCTCAACTGTAATTTCCTACATGTGAGTTTATAAATGTTGTCTCCATTTGTACAGTGTCTGTAGATCCTAGGATGTAGGAGGAAAAGAATGAAGTTGTTTTTCATGTGTCTCCTTTGTTTACTTTCATCAAAATTTTGTCATTTTCAATGTACTGTATTAGTCTTTCACCTCTTTGGTAGTTTATTCCTAAGTATTTTATTATTTTGAGAGACATTGTAAATGGGATTGCTTTCTTAATTTTCTTTTCAGATAATTCTCAAAATTTATTTTAAAGAAAATATTTAAAATAATATATGATAATTTTAAAAAAACAAAGTATATTATAAAAGACATAAATTGAAAATGATTACAAAAACACAGTTGTACTCAAAATAAATTCCACTATTTATATGAAAACTGTTAAAATTCTGGTTTTGTAATTTTTAGTCTTTTTTTCCTTTTGCTATTTTCCTAAATCTGTGAAATATATTTGAATGATAAGGCAGAAAATACATAATCATTATTTAACTTACAGTTAACATTTCATTTAGCACTTAATTTTGAAACTATTTCAGGTGATTTCACCATAATAAGTATCATTTATGTTTGGTAGAGAATGTCTCTGGAACAAAAAAGACAAAGTCTCTTCTCAGTGTGATTGTCTTATTATATGTGCTTCTTGGCTCTTCCAAACTTTCTTTAATATGGTTGTATCCTGGCATTATGATTACCTAAATATATAACACTAAGTTTCAGAGTGTTACAACTTTACTGTCATCCATAAATAATGTTCTTATTAAAAAGTTAATATTTCTATTTCTGAAAATGTTAGGAAATTGTCATGACAATTTTTGAAGCTCTGCAAATTGCAGTGCCATGTTAGGTTTAGAAATGCTATGGAACTTACCTGTTGTAATTAAGAAAGCAAGGCAGGCATATTGGTTCAAGCCTGCATTCCCAGAAGTTTGAGATGCTGAGTCTGGAGTATTACAAGTTCCAGCATAGCTTTAAAAATAAACAGCACTTTGGAATGTAGCTCTATTAGAAGGCCCTAGGTTTAAGGCTCTGTGCTAAAAAGAAAAAAGAAAACAAAAAAGAAAAGAAAAGAAAAGAAAAAAGAAAATTAAGAATAAATTGTTGAGGATTTTTCTGGCATTCTTTCATGGTTTTATTTCTTTATGTACATTTCTTATGGTTCTAGTGTGATCATTTCTCCCTATGATAGATCTTAATCCATAATTTTTATTCTCTTTAAAAGGTATTACATTGAACTAAAAGATACTCCCTCTTCAGATGTAGGTATCTTTATAATATCAGTGGGGAATAGAAAAAGAACATTTGTTCCTCCTTTTGTGGTGTTGACTTTAATCAAAACTGGCTTCCTCTGACAGTTCTGTTATCACACAGATAAAATGTCCTTTAAAAATAATGGCAAGAAAACCAAGTTCTGTGAAATTTCCTCAGGCTGTATGTTTAACTTACTTAATAGCAGCAGTTTATTTTGATGGTTTCTTTAAACACTTGTGTATGTCTCAAATAATCTTAGGTTTTATGTGTCAAAATGATTAAATTCTGATTCCTTCCCTTGAATCTATGTGTGTGTGTGTCTGTCCATCTATATCTATCTATCTATCAATTATCTACTTATCTAATTATCTATCTGTGTTTTAATATTTTCAAACCCAAGGCTTCATGTTTCTGAAATAAGCATTCTACCACTGAGCTGCATCACAGCCCCAGTAAATATTTTAAAAATACAACAAAAGTATCAAGGTAGATCCTTGAATAACAAATTTCTGGGGAAACGTCAATATAGAAATAGATCACATAATCTTATTCATGAAAAATATTGAATGAATGCATATGTATAAAGTGTTGTGTTGGCCTCTATGAGAAATAACATCCTGACTTCAATTATTTTATAAGATATTATGAAAAAATAACTAATAACACACTCTGCTTAGAATTTGGAGTGGTTATTTCTCAGGGTGAGGCTTTTGCTTGGCTCTTAGAGAACCGGTTCCTTTGGACAGAGGACCTGAAATTCAGTGAGATTAAAAAACGTGTTTGGCGAGAAAATGGAAGGATTCTTCAGAAAAAATTATTTAAGCAAATCTAGTTGTAGAAAAATACATAAGAAATTTAGAGAATATAAATAACATTTTCATGACAAAATAAAACACAGCAAAATAATTCTTTACCATAGATTGAGTTGGAATTACAACACAATGGGCATATTCAAGTTATTTACCAATTGACAAATTGATGTAAGAATAATTTTAAATGCTGTGTGCTCATATGCAGAGGTGCTTAATATAAAGTGACTATGGGATTTAGGTATTATCTCATGCATATCTTAAAGGCACATTTTAAAACTACATTATTGGAGTACATTCATTTCAGTGCAGATAACAAGAGATCTTCATCTTCCGTAATCTCTCAGCCACACCATTATTCCACCACTACTGCCTTTAGTAAACTTCTCTAGCAATCCTACTGACATGAGGATTGTAGTAATTGGCGTTTTTAGAAAAAGACAGTTCTATCCTGCTGACTCTGCTCTACTTAGAGGAATAGACAAGCAGTCCCACCACTGCTTTTACTCAGGAAAGATCAGAAAAATATGTAGCAGGTATGTAAAATTGTGTACATTATTGCATACATTAAGGTTTTTCATCTCTAAAAATGGAAAAGACTGGCGAAAATGCCATCTGCTTTAATTTCCAGTGATTTGCTTGTGGCAAGTACAAACTGGGAGTAGCTGATTGAAATGTGATCAGTTTTTCACTTTATCTTAGAGGGTCATGGATTACTTAAGATGCATTGGGAGAGTGCTGATACACTACAACCATATATATTTACTAAGGTACATCCTAAGACTTTGGTAAACCCAGGTGACATGTTCATTGCATAGGGGACCAGGGGGAGCAGAGAGCAAGGCATCCCTGCTAATTCCTCTTCCCCAGGGATGCTCGAGCTGAGAGATGAGGCAAATTTGTTTTGAGTAAGCATAGCTTTCACACACATTTTTCTAATTATTCTAGTTCTAAACCCTAGTGTAATACTGAAAAAGTTGTAGGAATGGCCTTTATCACACTGAGGAAGCTTCTCTCTATATCTAGTCATTGGATTTTTATCAAGAAGAATTGCTGGATTTTCAGGTGTTTTTTTGGCATTTATCAAAATGAATATATACTTTTCTTTTTCTTTCTTCTTTGTCTTTAATGTTGGACATTAATTAACATTTGGGTTTTGGTCTGGAATTTAGTTAATGGTAAATCATTAATAATTTGATCTCTTCAGATAATTTTTTAAAATTTACTAGTATTCATGTTGATAGTTTTAAAATAATGATGTATTTATTAATAATATTTGATAGTTTTAAAATGTATCATTATAATCATTTTCTTTTCTATGATTTCAGCCTTCATTGTTCCTTCATTCCTAAATCTAATAATGGAAATTTCTCTTTAAAAATCTTTATTGGATATTCTACTTTTAATTTTATTCATTTTGTTGATTGTTTCAAAGAGAAAGGATTTTTTATTTATTTTAAAAACTTAATTCTCAATTTTATTTATTTCCATGATTTCAAAAACAATTCATTCCATTTATGTGCTTTTCTTTCTGTTTGCTGTTTTTCCCCAGCTTCTTAAAGTGAAAGCTTGTTATTGAACTGAAATAACTCCTATTTTTAATGCATGACTTGTACCTTAGAGTTTCTAGTGTAAGCAATGTAAGTTTCCAGTGTTGCATGTAAGTTTTTTCAGTATTCCATAAACTTTCATTCATTTCAAAATATTTCCTAGTATGGCTTGGCAAACATTTTTACATAGGCTCATATTGTTTAAGTTCTCCCAACTTGTGGCTTTCTCAAATTTCTTTTGTTATTTCTTTTTAATTGCATTATGAACTAAAATATATACTCTCTGTGATTCCAAATTCAACATTATTGAGGCTCTTTTAATGCCCTCACTTAGAGCTGTTCTAAACATGTTTCCAGTGAACTGAGCATTACGTATTTTGCTCATTAGATTTTAGATTGGTTAAATCTGCCTGTGGTTAATCAATTACTCTGTTAGCAGGTTGGAGTTATAATAAGTGTTATACACTTGAAAATGGATTTTAATTTCTTTCAGCTATTATTTTGCAATTCATTATTTTTTCTGTCATTTTGTCAGGTTTTGTGTCATATAGTTTGGGACTCAGTTGTTCTGTCCTATCCTAAATATACTTTTTAAAATTTTTATTGATACTTCCATTGATATAAAATGCTCTTCTTTTAATTTATCAATTTTTTTCTTTAAGATCTATCTCCTATTAGAACTAGTCTGGCTTTTTTTCATTACTGCTTTTACTGTGTTTCTTCACACTCTTTTACTTTTAAACTATTTGCAGCTTTGAATCTAATGTGTCTTTTTGTACTACCTATAACTGTATGCATTTGTGCTTAGTGTATGTATCTAATGTCTGCCTTGTAATTGGAGACTTTAATCTATTTATATTTACTTACTAGAGCAGGATTTATGTACACCATTTTGCTGTTTGATTTCTATGGGTCATGTCTTTTTAGTTTCTCAATTCCATTGTTTTGTTTTTGTTAGATACTTTCAACTATTCATTTTTATTACCTCAATCTTTCTTTTACCAAATATTTTGTAACAATCTTCTTAATGATTTTCCAGGGATGATAATTAAGAGTTCATAGCATGCTTTTTATTGTACCAAATTTAATTAAAAAGTATAAAAAGACTTTCTTGTACATGGCTCCCATCTCTTTGTATTACTATTTTCACAAATTGTGTATTTATCATTATATGTGTCATACTTTGTGTCTAGATGGCCTCCCCAAACTTAATGAAGTAATAATTTTTTGGGAGGTGGCTCAATCTGGAATGTGTAATTGATTTGTAGAGCAATACTAGGATTAAGGGCATAGGAATAAAGGGTGAGTGATTACTGGATCAGTACACTGATTGTATGGGCACTACTTTAATCCCAGTTAACTCGATACAATGTAAGGGACAGAAAGAGACTTAAAGCCTGTCTCTGTCTTGGTGCTTTTGTTGTCTCCCACCATCATGAACAGTTGCCCCTCTGTCATGGGCTGCCATGCCTGGGAACCAGCCAATTATGGACTGAAACAGCTACAAAATGTGAGCTAAATAAATCTTTCCTCTTTTAGCTTTGTTTATCTGGTGTTTCGTCTCAGCAATGAAAAAGTAACCAAGAAAATGTGTATATTAAGCTAAATTTATAATTATTTTATTATTCAATTATCCCCAAAATCAGATTAAGGACTAATTACAAACAAAAATAAACATGTCTTTTACCTTTTCATACCTTTATCGGTCTTCTCACATATTACTTCATGTGGTGATGAATTAGTCTGTAATGTCCTTTCTGCCATCTTTTGGTATTCTTGTAGGACATTTCTGCTAACAGTGAACTCAAGGTAGTTTATATGCATAAATTTTAATTTAACCTTCATTATTGAAAAAGTGCTTTGTCAAATATAGACGTTTTGGTTGCCTATTTATATCATTTTCTACTTTTTAAAAAGTTTGGTCAAAATTAACTTTAATTTTCAACTTTACTTAAGTTCCTTGTCATTATTTCTTTGTTTAGTGACTTATTTTGTAGATCTTTGATGACATGTCTAGTAAGTTATAATTTTTTTGGTTATTGGTTAGTGATTTATCTAAATTCTTGCAACTAAGTAATGGGAAGGACACACTTTTAACACTTGATCAGATATTTTATATACTGTATCTGCCTTAGCCTTCATTTTTAGTTTGTTCTGAGCTGCAAGATAAACCACAGATGACTGGAGGATTGTCATGTCTTTTTTGTGAATGTAAAAAAGTCTTAAATGTGCATGTAAGCATTTAGATCCTAATAATTGATTGCAGCATTTAGATTCCTCCAAGAATAGTTTTTTCTTCAGCTTTTCCTTTTAGGCTTTTTTGTTTAGAGTGTTGTTTGCTGAAGTTGACACCCATGGCATCACAAAACAATAGTAAAGCTCTTGTGTGAAATCATTTTCCTGTGAAAAAATTAGTACCACTGAAAAGCCTATGGGTCAGGATTGTAAACAGGGAGTTTTTTCATTTCATTCTCCCATCAGAAAGGTTAAATAATGATAATTACTTGGAAGTGAGGTTTCAGAACTGTGTTAACTCAATTCTGCTGCTGCCTAGTTATTTTTCATGGCTACTATTGAGCTAGGAAGTTGAAACTAAAATTGAGGCTAAGGTTAGGTTTGTTAGTCAGTGTTCAGTGACAATAACAAAACACCTCAGATTAACCATTTAGAAAGGTCCATTTTGGCTCAGAGCTTTGGAAGTTAACTTAACGGCTTGGCCTCCATTGCTTTGACATGTGGTGCAGCTACAAATTGGGACAGAAGTATTTTTCAGAACAGTAGTACTCACTTTGTCAACCATCAAAAGAGAAAGAAAGGAGCTAGTGTAGCACTGTCCTCTTTATGGGGATTCTGTGCCCCCACCCAGTGACCTGACGATAATCCATGAGGATCTGCCTTTCAAGTGGCTACCACCTACCAGTGGCATTACCCTGAGGCTTCAACACAGGGGTTTGGGTTCATTCACGATTTAAAATACACCACTGTTTAAACTAAAACAAAATTTATCATTGAGTTAGTGTTTTTTAAAAATTAATGAAACAACAGATTTATTCAAATCCTTGACCAAGTCCCAAAGTTTGACAAAGTTGATTCTTATCATTTTTACAAGTCTGTTAGTTTCATTAATGGAATGAATTGCTGGAGATCATTTTTATGGATGTACCATTTACATATGTAAATATAAATTGCATATGTAACTGCTCAAGTAACATTTGGAATGATTTCTAACATGAGGAAAGAAATTGTAAATCCAACAGATATTTTATTTGATATAATGCTGCTTTGAAACATCAACAAAATGAACTATTAGAATTTAGGGATTATATGGCACATGTTTACAGATACAATATAAAAGAAAATGTGGTACAGTATTTGCTGTCAAGCCTTGATATCAAATGCAAATTTCTGTTGAATTTATTTCTAAATTGTTAACTAAATATATTATGATCACTATGAAAAAAAAAACAGTACTCTTATCAGATTACATGTCCAAATCAAAATGCTATGGTTGGATCCCCAATGCATGAGTTGGATCCCCAGTACCAACACAGAAAACAACAAAAGCAACAACAAACTATACTCATATAAATAGAGTTGGATAATAATAAAAATATTTAGAATTTTAATCATAAAGGCATTAAAAGACTTAATGTGTCATATGGCATAAATAAAGTGAACCACGGGACTCAGAAGTGAGATATATTCTCAAACTTGTCATATTTCACTCTATTCCTCTATTATTTGCCTATTTCTGTTTCAGAGTGCATTGATTATGACGTTAGCGGAAGTATAGCTTAGATAGTCAATGTCACAAACTAAAATGTAGCTCTTCAAAACAAGAATCTCACTTTCCTTTTTCTTTCCCTAACTCATTTTCTAGGTAGACTATTGGCTTCACAAAATATCCAAGAACAATAAGAATAATAAATATGAAGGAAATAGTTAATGAGTTTAAATAGAGGATCTGAGAAATATGAGAATTATTGTAGCATACTATAAAATACACAAACATATGTAAATATGTTGTGTTATTAAATTAAATGTTAAGGGAGCTATAAAATTTTTTCAGATGTCAGTCTTCTGTCTTCTTAAAATATTCTGAACATTGTCTCTTTAATATTTTCTTGTATTTGTCCAGGTTTGGTGTACATGATTCTTACATTGGTCTTAGGGAGTGTGCGATGCACTGAACGTATCGATTGTCACTGTCCCCTTTCTAGCCTCGCCCCTCCCTCTGTCTTGAGGTCCTTTCCCCCTATCATCATCATCTTTATTAGCACTATTTGAATTCATGTTTATTGCATGCATTGAGGGGCATTGAAGCAGGTATGTGATACCTTTTAAAACTTTGTCTCCTATCCCCCCCCTGTCCACCCTCAGACTCTTGCACCCCTTCCATTTTCCAAAAGTTCTGTTTCCCTGTTTCCTTTTGTCAGTCTTTAATTTTACTCTTTATTTTACTTTGGATTATTCAAAAGAGATAAACTATGCAATATCTGAGCTATGGGTTGGGTTTATTTCACTCAACATTATGCTTTCAGTGTATTTCTTTGCCTAGAGATATCTTTATTGTATCCTTCTTTTTAACCAAACAGTATTCCATTATGTATAGAAACTACATTTTCTTTTTCCAGTCATCTGTTGATAGGCTTATAAGCTGCATCTCAGATTTAGGTATTAAGAATAAACTAAACACATAACATTACAAAGATGCATCCATAGCAATGGTTGTAGCAGCACAATACATAATGCTCATGCGCTTTTAAAATTAGCAGCTTGTCTGTGAAGCATAGGAGTTGTCTTGGGTGAAATTCAATGCAGAGTAAAATAATACATTGTTTAAATATTTCAATCAAACACTACTTGGTTAAAAAGAAGGATACATCAAAATATCTGTAGACAAATGCATATACCTGTAAAGCATAATGCTGGGTGAAATATATCAGATCCATAGCTCAAATACTGTATAGTTTCTCTCATTTGAGTAATTCCAATTCCTTGAACTCCATTTTATTTGAAAATAATACAGTGTGTTTCTATGAATTAAAATGAGGAAGGTGTTTATAAAATGTGTTTTTATTAAGATAAGGAATTATGTTGATAAACCTAAATATATTGTCTTCAGGAACGCATATTAAGTCACTGTAAATATATTCATACTAATCACTTGTAAAGCTTCTTCATTAATACATTACAGTACATTATTCTGTTTTCCATTGCTAAAATAGTATTGTCTTAAATTTTTTCATCACTTTTCAGTCAGCATGATGAAGATCTAGGCAGAATAATACTATAGAATTTTAATTTCCATAATCGCTTGGCCACTATTGTCCTAGTCCAAATTAATGTTGTCATCTAAACAATGTATAAAATACAGACCCCCTTCAATAACAGTATACTTGGTTTTGTTTTTGCTGTGTTCTTCATGTGATTTGTTCACAAATACAAATGAAATCACGTCTCTCCTCTGCTTATAATTCTTCAGGAGCTTCTTTTCATAATTTAAATATGCATGTTCTGATCTCTGTTACTTATCAGATGTCTTACCACATTTCTTCTACCTCCTTATGCAGATCTAACATGAAAATATGTAATTTTGTAATTGATATTTACAGAGCTTGGATTCTAAGGACAAAATTTGAGTTCAAGTCCCACCTTTTATACACGGTAGCTGTATGAAATATGGGATGTTGTTGAATCTCTTTGAGCCTGTGTTTCATCTGTACAATAGGGTTGTTAGATGTTTTGGTAATATAATTTTAGGATGGATTATTAATTATTTAACTGGTGAGTGTAAGTCACTTGGAAACATCACTAGTGTGTTTACATGCAAAGTGTTTACTAATTGTACATAGGTATAACTATTCCTTGACTACCACAAGCACTTTTGTTTTATTCAAGACAATGAATGTTGCCTAGCCCATTCTTTGGTGCATTTATTCTACTCACCTCATTTATTTTATGCTCAAAAGATAACTTTCCCAGACAGAATAACACTGAGACATCTATCTGAAAGCTCATTGCTCTCTAATTTTCTTGATGGTTGTCAACATTGGTCAGTATTGTCTACTATCATTTGTTTTTTAGTTTAATGTTTTCTGTACAGGCAACAAGAATTTAATTCCAACAGAGCTGGATTTTTACTTTGTTTGGTATTGCATATCCAGTATCTCAAATGTGAATTTGCAAATAGCAAGTGTTCTCTAATTATCTAGAAATTTCCTTGAGTTAGTCAATAATATATACCTGACTATCTTAAAGAGTTATGTAGAAAAAATAAAAAGTTGCTCCTGTTAACATAGATAAAATTTTGTGTGTGTGGTGTCACACACCTTAATGCCAGCACACAGGAGGCTGAGACAGGAGAATCACTGTGAGTTGGAACCCAATCTGAACTATAAAATGAGTTTAAGGCCATCCTGACCTGCATAGTGAAACTCTGTCTCAAAAAAGACAAAAAATAAATAAATGAATGAATACAAAGATAAAATTTAAATATACTAGTATCGAATGAATGTTAGCCCTAGGCTTAAAAATCCTATAGCATAAAATGTCTTTATTGCAGCATTCTACAGTAATTAAGCATGAAAATGTTTACTACAGTGTGCAGTGCTTACTTAATTAGTAAGAAGGAAAGTACCATAAAGCTCAATAAAACTTCCTACCATCAATCTTTATGATGCTATAACTAAGATCTAAACTAGATAAAAAAGAAAACGCAGTAGAATTGACAAGGTGTTTTATGTGTATTTCTGAACAAACATCTTTCATAAGGAATAACCTTGTAACATTCTCTTCAAATTCCTAAATAAGCATTTTGCCTTCTGTTCAATTTTATGATGCTTGTTCTGGACAAATCCAAAAGTCATGGATGGAGACATATGTTTTGGCAAGGTTAAGAAAAAATTGTTATTTGTAGATTATTTCCACTAAAGAAAAACCTAAAGCAGAAAAGCAAACAGGTTCTGAAAATAATTTTAATACTAGAAGAAGAAACAAAATCAGTAGCAAATATAAGTCATGGGAAAAAAAGAAGCAAGGTATACCTTGTACAAGTACAAATTCCTTATGATGAATGGTATCATATGTATCTAAAATTTACCAATAAAATTAAAATTAAAGAGGCATCAAAATGTGATGGCATTCTTGCATTCATCTACTTTTCTCTTTGTCCTGACAAGAAGCCGAGGGCATCAACCACTGTATGACCCAGCCAGCCATTTCTTCCCCTGTGGGAACCTAGGCCATTTTAATGTTGTATAGACTCTGATAGTGATAGGCTATTGTACAAAATAGATAAGAAAAATCTAGTCTCCGACCTCAGCCATATTTCTTTAGCTCTCATATAAGCTCTGTATGGTGTCAGAGTTTGGCAGAGAACATCTGTTTCTCGTCTTTCACTAGGAAGCTGAAGGCCTTTCTGTGAATTTCCCTCAAAAATGCTTTGCATCAACCACTGTAGCATTTTGTAGTTTGGAATCTCAAACAGCTCTGGCTTGGGACAGGTTTAGGCACTCTATTGAGGAAGCACCTTCCCACCCTATCTCCAACTGCAGGTTTCGCCAAACAAACAAACATCAACCGGTTCACAGACACGATCTAACATCAAACATAACTATAAATTGTTATTATTTTGGAAATACACCATTTACATGCACACATTAACCTCAATCACACCTTTTCCTTTGTAGTGTTCTGTTTTCTATATGTTGGAACTAGAGAGATGGAAATTTTATTTTTAGACTGTGTTCTGCTCAGTCCTACCAGCAGAAAGCATTAGCGATTGGAGGTCAGAGTCTTTGGCTTGCAGGCAGCATTAGCAGTGGTGGATTGGAGATGACTTAACCCTCTATGGTGGCAGTGCTGGTCTTATTTGGGATAGCAAAACACTGTGAATTGTAAGGATTTCTGTAAGTCTGGGTTGCAGCAGGGCGACAGCCAGAAATAGCTGCATTGGAGCTGACTATTCTGTCTCCTGTGATTCCTGGTTTCTAGAAGTACTACTATGAGTTTCTCCAAGCAAAAGCACTATAACACATTATCTTATCAAATTGAACTGTTTACTGTTTCTTTTCCCTTGACCAGGCTTTTCCTGGCTTAGAAAAAATGATGTGACTGCATCCCCTGCATCGTAGAGAGTCCAAGAGAGAACATTCACAGACCTAGATGGGACAGTGTCGCCACAGTAAGGCTAAAATAATTAAAGCGAGCATTGCAGGTCTGTGTTCTCCTGGTACAAGATATGGCAGATTGTATATATAGTCTAAAACTCCCTCAAATATTCTACTCTTGTCAGAAAGCTATGAATACTTGAGTCACTCACTGTTTCATTTGCTTTGTTTTCATTGAGAATCAATATAGTAACAACACAATTTAAAAGGGAAAATGTGTATTTTGTTTTCAGTCCAGGATCAACTGGTTGCAATGAAAAACACAGCACAGCAGAGGGGCAGAGTGGAAAAGAAGTGTTCCTTGCATGGTGGATGTGAAATACAGAGCCAAGGAAGGAGCCAAGAAGGGAGACTTAACCATTTGGTTCACACCCACAGTGACCTAACTTTTCTAACTAGGCCCTAATCCCTAACAGCAAGCCAGCTATTTTGCTTCTATAACATGATCGACTTGGAGAGCCTGCCTGTGAGGATGGAGGGGGATGTGGGAGGTCGAGGTCCTGAGGTCTGGCTGACTGCCCTGGCAGAAGACAGTCTGAACACACTCAGACTCCCCATTCCTTAGCATACTGAGTAGAGCATCCCTGCCAGGCCCTCTCTGCTCAGAGCCCACCCCACAGTGCATCCCCGCCTTCCCTAAGCCTACTTCCACCCTTCCTGAAGCTCAATCCCACCCTTCCTCTTCAGCCTGTATATACTCCTGTGCTTCCTTAATAAAATTGGATCTGCACTATCAGCCTGATCTCTGGAGTCGTCACTCCGTCGCCCTTGCCAGTCCCCCGCAGCCCGCAAAAGGCTGCAGGGAGACACCTGGAATAATCTCTCATACAAAGGCTGTATTACCATGGAATGAACACATCTCATTTTTACCCTTCATAAGTTTCCTCTCACCAGAAAACATTTTCTTCTTAAAAAAAAAAAGAAAGAAAGAAAAAACAGAAAAGTGAAGTGCAAACAAAAAAAGGCACCTATTCTTAGGAAAATGATTTGGAAATTACGATTTTTATGACTTGATGAATACAAAGCATAGCTTGGTTTAGCGGATAACTCACCACCTTGTTCCTCTAATATCAGCTCCTTCCAAGTTCCAGACCATCATTTACTCTGCAGTCCCTGATGCTCATGCTGAAAGAGTGGATTTTACTCATTGCAACCCAGATGCTCTTTCATACATTTCCCTGTGCTCCTTCCATCTTCTCAGCTCTAGAAAACTACTCTAGGTCCCTGAGGAGAAATCTCTTATTGAGTCACAAGATTATGATTCAAAGCCTCAGTTTCACAGATGTGCCTCTTTTGAACTTTGGAGTTGTCCTTCCTTTAGGTAGGAAAAGCCTTGCCCTCACCTCCTTAAATTACTATCAGTTACTGCCCACTCTTTCCAAACAGAATTGCAGATTCAGATGAAATTCATTAATGCTATTAATACTACTTAGGAAAATGAGCAGCATTAAAGTCTTCTGGAAACTCTTCAAACTGCGATAGCATCCCTGTGCTCACCTTGGCTTTGTACTCATGTCTTCTATTACACCCATCAGTCTTGCTTTATAAATTGGAACCCATATCAGTTGAGAACTAGAGTAATTTTATGGCTTATACCAGCTAATAGTTGAATAATAAATTTAGTTTGACCATTCTGATTTTCTAATCTTGAATGTAGGCTATGGGATCTCTCTGTTTATGTACCCATTTAACTATAGTATTTTTCCCACTAAGGGTAAAATACAACACAAAGCAATTAAAACTGTCTAATTCTTTCATGATTAATATTTAAATATATCAGAAGCTCTGAAAACTAATACAGTCGTTTCCTTAAATATGAATCCTAGGCCCTCTGCTGTTGACTAGCATCTTGTACTAAAACATTAAGGAAAACAATGTATGAGAATCCGCTGCACTCCGTACCCTGCTGCCTGGTGACTTCAGGGATTCTGGTCCTCATAGATATTAGTGCTATTCCCACCAACCCTCTTGTGGTCGTTACTGTCTCTTGGGACATTTTAATTTGGGTTGATACACATTCACTCGAGCATCTAATTCCATTATGGGCAAGTAGTTTGAGGTATCATGTCAGTATGTTTTGATTTTTTCCAACCCACTGTATGTCAGTTAAATCACTCTGCTCTAAAATGATTTGTAGAAAGAGTGAATACTTAAAAAGATGGAAACTACAGGAACTGTAGATGGAGAGTTTATATATATATATATATATATATATATATATATATGAAAAGTTGATTAACAGACAAAAATACTGCCTTTTTATAGTAATCTAATATTCATATATGATACCTTATGTAACTACAAGTTAACAGAGGTAGACACTAACTTTAAATTTAATGGCTTGATTATTCTTGATTGTAGCAAAGGAAAATGAAAGTAACACTGGGATAATTTTTCAAGTTACTAGTAGAAATTGAAATAGCACAAATTGATGACATGGATTTGGAGGCAGCAATGATATTAAACTTGTCCTCTGAAATGTGAGCGTGACCTATTAGGAGGCACTGTGGTTTGAATGTATGTGCCCATTCTTAATTCATACATAGAAACTTAATATCAAAGTCCTGATGAATACACAGGGGGAGCATTTGGGGGGTGGTTTTCAGGCACTGTGAGTGCTTTCCCATCCTGAATCGGATTTTTGTCTTTATGAAAAAGGCATCAGAAATCTGATTTCTTCCTTCAATTCCTTCTATGTAAAAACAACAATAAAACATATAAACAAACACATAGGAATTAAGATGTGCTATGTACATATACCATCTCCACACCAGGAATGTAACATTGTGTACTAAAATCATGTGATAATAAACAAAAACAAGCAATCAAAAGAAAACAATAGTAATATTACTCCCTGAAAAAGACACAGTAACAAGAGGTCATCATGGAAGCTGAACTCTTACTGAACACTAAGTCTTTAGCACCATAATCTTAGACATCTCAGCCTGTTGCACCATGAGAAATAAGTTTCTTTATAGATTATCCATTTTTTGATATTCATTTATTTATTCATATTTGTTTGTTTATTTTGTTTATTTTTTTGAGACAAGGTTTCACTGTGCAGTTCAGGCTGGTGTTGAACTCACTTTGTAGCCTAGGCTGGTCTCAAACTTGCAGGAGTTTGAGATCCTCCTGCCTCTGCCTCCTAGGTGCTGGGATTACAGGTCTGTGCCACCATGCCAGGCTTCTTTGATTTTTAAAGTAGATACACAAACTGACTGAGGAAGGAGGGCATTCAAATATTAACTCAAATACATTTTATGTCCTTCAGCCTAACCATTTCTTTTTTAGGGATTTGTCTCTTGAAATAAAATCACCAATGGGTAGTATATATATATACTTTATTTTGTCTCATGACACATTTCATAATGGTTAAAAATAGGAACAAATTGCATATCTATCATTGAACAAAATGGCTAAATAGATTAAATCTCTTTTAAATTCTGAAGTGGCATCATTCAAAAAGTGAAATTATTTATATATTAGGCAATTTGAAAGGTTTTCTTAATTTTGAGTTAACAAAGCAAACACATACTAGTGAGCTACTTGTACTTCATAAATAATTCCAAGCTTTAGTGTCTTCAAAAGATAATAAGCATTTTGGTGAGACTCCTGTGATAAGATACTGTTATAACACACTGAATGTTAAAAAGATTACTCACTTGTTCTTTCAAAGTATGCAATTCATTAATCTTACAAATTGTATTCACCTGAAAAATAACCTCCCTCTAGTATGCTTTCACTCTAATACCTGAATTGTCAGTATGTTATCATACAAGAATCAAAGAATGCAGATGATCTACAGAAATCTAAACAGGGAAGGAATCAGATTCTGCACTCAGGGTATGATACTATCTTGAGTTTAAGATTTTGATCCCTAGAAGCTTCAGCTGATAATTTATATTCTTCAAATCACTACATTTTGGACATTTATTATAACATTAATAGTAAATGAATAAAATAGAATATTTTTTTATTTTTTGTTTTATCATCTTGATGATCATAATTTAATCATTTATACCAGTCACATATTTAAATGATTGTTTGTTTAAAGTTGCCTATCTATTTCTTTCTGTTATCCATATCTGATTATTATCATTCAAAACTTGCAACTAAGGATTCTTAGGAAACCTAAGAGCCTCCAATAAGCTTCTTATGTAGTAAAGATTTTTTAAGCTCTCATTTTTCATTCTAATGCATTTTTCCTCTCAGTGTGTCACTGTTACCATGTTACCTATCAATTTTCTTCATTCATATTACTATAAAATCCATTGTAATTTTTCTTTGCATAATATTGAATATTTTTCTGTATATTATTTTCATTATCATAATTATCTGGAATATGTAATTTAAGGCAAAAAGAATTAAGTACACAGTGACCTTTTTCTTTTGGACAATCACCAACTTAATGCTTTGAAAGGTAAGTATTTTCGTGTGGTCAGTTAATTATCAATTTATTGTATTGGCTGATTTTTGTTATATCTGGCCACTTAGTAGTGGTTTTTCTTCTCCAACTTCATGAATGCATTAAATAAATGAAAATTAATATATTAATTTTCCACTCAAAAATTGGAAATACATTTGTTATTTCAAACTACATTGAATAGTAGATATTGTTATATGTTCTCTAACATAATTCATAGAATCAATATTTTTAAATCAATATGTTGGGCACTACTTTGAATATCAAATTATTATGATTTAGCTTGGAGTTTTTAAAATCTGAATTCTGAATTTATCTTGCTCAAAAAACATTAAATTATTGATTCTTCCAGAATTAGGACTTACTTTTTGTTAATAATTCTATTTTAGAATTAATTTCCACTGTCAGAAATGTGCATAGGATTCAACTATAAGCAGTAGCATCATTGCTGTAAAAATTTTAGTGACAAAAAGATAAAATGCAATTCATTTAAGCTTTTCAATTTTCATTACTCATTTTAATTTTCAATTGTAAATTGTTTACACATATTTTTGTTCTAAGGGATGGTTTTATTGAACACTAATCATTTTTAATACGTAAAAGTTTCTTGGGAAACAGATAAAACTTGTGTCTTTGTGATCAGATTTGGCACTTTGAGTTCTGAATTTCTACTATGCTGTCCTTTGACTTTCTTCTTCTTGGACAGTGAAAGGGGCTCTACTTCTAAGATTTTAACTTAGAGTTAAATGAATATGAACTCATTAGAATATAGAAAAAAGACATACTATGATCTAATTTCAATGACTTATTGATAGAAAATACCACTATAATAAAATCATATCTGTGTGACACTGATTTGTTTTGGAAACAATGTGAGACTGTGAATTATGAAGATTAATTTCTTATTTGTATCAATAGTATCTCTTGTGATTTCATTCCATGATAAAGGTTGAATCTTAATGTTCTGAATTTTAGTTAATGCCACAAGATCACCACACACTTTTATTAATAGCACTATCCTGCTTCCAGGCACTCAGACCCAATACATCCATCATCCTGATCACTTTTTTCTTTTACTCATCATGTAGGGACATTGATTAAAGACCAAAATTTCCCTTCAACATGTTTCCTAAATTTTATTTCCTATTCATTTCTAGTGTCAATATGCTACTTTACAGGCACATTTTGTCATATCTAAAACATTGAGAGGTATTTAGACTGATTGTTTATACTTAGTGTTATGGTTGATATTTTGTCAACTTGAGACTGTCAGAGGTTTAACTAAGCTATTCAGTAAGAGTCAGGGTCCTTACTTTATAACATCCTCAGCCTGTGCAGGAGGAGGGCACAGAGATGGTGTGAGTGCTACACCCACCCAAGAGGTTTAACCTGCATGCAATATAAGGGAGGAAAAAAAGGCTTGCTCTTTCCCCCTTCTTCCTCTTGCTGCTTTTGCTGTCTTTTGCCACTTTGAAGTGTAGCCCCATGCCATGCCATTCTGCTTTGGGGCCAGTTGATTATAGAATGAAACCTCTACAAACTGTGAGCTAAGTAAACTTTTCCTTCCTTAATTTTGATTTCCCTTAATTTTGATTGTCAGGTATTTTGTCTCAGCAATGAGAGAAAAGTAACAAAGACATCATCCTTTTGGCCAATTATCAGGTTTTATTTTTTGCTGCTAGTGTTTCTGTTGACATCTTACTGCTGGCACTTACAGTAATATTGGCTTATTTCCTTGCATTTGCTTATTTCCTGCATAGTGTGAGTGCTACACTCACCCCAGGGGGATTTACTGCTTACAAAAAGACAAATGAGGAAAGACTGATTGCTGGGTCTCCAGAGGAGCTCCAATCTTTGCCTTTAGTTTGTATGCAGTCTCCTGTCTTCCGGCATAAACTGTTCAGCTTCCACCTGTGACTCTTCAGCCTTCCTAACTAGACTGTTTAGCCTTTGGCATAGACTCTCCCACTTTCAGTAGCAGACCCATCGACCTCCTGAAATGGACTTGTGCGGAACACTGCAGTGAGCTTGAGCCCTTGGACTGGACCCTCCAGCCGCCATCTTGCAGACACCCTCTCTACACTCCCTCATTTGACTCTGTGGCTGACCATCTAAGTCAATCTTGCAATTTCTCATACATTTGTATATCTCCTATTATACCTGTTTTTCTAGTAAACGATGACTGATACACTGAGCTATATTTCTTTCCCCAAATAAATTTCTCTTTTTTTCTTATTTAATGAAATTGAAATTTCTTATCTCAAGGTGAACAGATTTTCTGTTTCTGACATTGAATAGTCAGGGGTTTTTTCGTTTGTTTAATTTTGTTTTCAGCAGCATTTAATGAACTTGAATATTTATTATTTCTTGAAACTATGTCCCCATTTGACTTTCATGCAAATGTTTTCTTAAGATTTTACCTCTCCTCTGCATTTAAAACAGCTATTTCTCAGTTTTATATGATGCTTTCTTCCATGTCAGAACTCTGAATATTTGAGTGAAATTGCATTTCATGTTGTTTTATCTTATTTTCCACACTTTTTAGATAATGTTGTGTATTCCAGAGACTTCCCATCTTATGCATATGCTGATGACTCCCAGTTTTATATCCCCCATCTCACCTCTCCTTCTGAGTCATAGAGCTATCCATACAAACATTTCTCTTATCTTGCCACTCTGCTATCTATCAGATAAATCATACTTTATGTGCCAAAGTTCCACTCACTGAAATTCCATCTTCTTTATTTAGAAAATTTCAACATCCTCCCAATTTCTTTTTATATCATCTGTGAAACCATGATTTTCTTCATCTTGTACTCTAGATAGCAACTATAAGCTAATGAATGCATCTGTACATTGAAGATACATGCCTAATCTGGTATTTTCATACTGAGATCCCATCATCATAGACCAAGACACTATATATGTAACTCCCTTCTTACTCAATTTTTTGACTTCATCTTTGCTCTCTTACAAGTCATGATCTGAAACATAAGTTAAAACTTGCAATTTCTAATTACACTAACTGGAAATGGTTACCTTTTTAAAAAATCAAAAATAAACAAAATAAAATAATTATTAGAATTTGCCCAATCTCTATTATGTCACTGTTTTATTCAATATTCTTGAGAGAAAAAGAACCAGTAGGATGGCTGGGTGGTTCGATAGATGGTTGGGTGGATGGATATAGAAGAAAGGATTTATTTGGAGAGTTAGCTTACATGATTATAGAAGCTGAGTAGTTTCACTTTGTGCCACTTGATCGCTCCAACTAAGGAAGCTGACAGGGTGCCTCAGAGGAAGTTCAAAGGCTTTAGAGCCAGCGAGCCTGTACTGTAACTCACAGTGTCAGGCCGGAGGCCCAAGAACCTAGAAGGGTTCTCCCGTCCATCATGGACTCTGAAGGCCAAGAAAAAAAGAAGATGTGAGAATTCGCTGCCTTCTGCTTTTTTAGTTCAATCCAGAACCTCAGGTGATTAGATGGAGCTGCTCATGTTCAGTGAGGGTTGATCTACCTGACACCCCTGATTCCAATGCCCACCTTTCCAGAAACACTCTCACAGACATGCCTAGAAATAATGCTTTAACCACTGTGTATTTTTCAATCCAGTTTGGTTGACACCTAATTTTAGCCATGAGCTCGTTGGATCATTCCCAGTCATTCACCATCACTTCCCTCATTTTCACTGTGTCCAAAACACTGGGCTCTTTTTTTTAATTAAAATTTCCACTATATGTTTTTCTTTGCAATGTCTACTTATGTTCCTTTTACATGTTCTTCCCAAAGAAATCAGTATGATTGACCTTATAATTTCACTATCTGTTCCAATGACACCTAATTTCATAAAATAATTTCCTCTTGCACTCTGTTATGGTAAACTTCCTTCATTTACTTTGTATGATTCATTATTCTTTAGTAAAATATATGCTAATTTTATATTTTACTGATTATAATTCTACACCATAATAAATGCTTATAATAGCAACTTTGATTTTTGTCATATTCTACTAGACATTGGGGCATTCTCTGTACTTGTTAGGCATTCAAATTTATTTTTTTCAGTAAGTGTATGAAATGCAATATTTTTCCAGTCCTTATAGTTTCAGTTTGTCTGCAGATTTCTGTGTGTGTGTGTTTGGGTGTGGGTACCAAAATTCAAGCTCGGGACCTTGCACTTGCCAGGAAGTCACTGCACCCCTAAGCTATATCCCTGGCCCTTATCTACAAGATTTTTGAAAACGTTTTTGCAACTATTTCTTATATCTTTGTTTGTTCCACACAGAATAAGGAGAAAACAGACACATGAAAGCTACTGAACAGTGACACTTCTATTTATTTACACTTCAGTTATTTTTATTCAAATTACAAAGCAATTGTAAGAGTCTAGATGAGTGATAGTAAGTTACACGGATCAGAGATGATCGGTGAATACAGAGGAACAGCCTCAGATTCAAGTAATACTTTGCGAGCTGAATTAAATTTATTTGGTGCTTGTAATTCAACATTGCTTTCCTGCTGACTGCTTTTGTAGTTTGCTATCAGGCTGAAAAACCTTATCTTGTAAAAAGATCAAAGACACAACAAATAACAAAAACTTTGGAGAAATTTTAAAAATACACTTCTTGAAATATCTAAAGTATATACTTTTAGAATTCTAAATTCTGGTAATACAATATTTATTCGCTAAGTAATTATTTAACATGTATTACAAGTCAAACACCAAGCTAGTCCTCCTGGGCTCCTATAAAATTGACACCTATTGTATTCCTTGCAGATGTCTTTCTCATAGCCTAAAACCATGTTTGAGCTTAACAAACATTGCAATTCCCTTTTTTGAAGTCTTGCACCTGTTTGGTTTCTCTAAATGTGTATTGTGAATGTATATTCATTACATATTCATCTTCACTGGTGAGTATAATGTTCTTTCTTGGAGGAAATAAAAGTTACGCTTTTAAGTTTACAATATTTTAGAGTTTTTCCTACCTAAGTTAAATTTTCTTGGATTTATTAAAATGTTTACCTTACTGGAACACATTTTCTTCTTTACTTTTAATATTTTCTAATGTGCTAACTAGTGTGTAGTTATATAAGCAACAACACTATTTTACTATCACATTCAAGATGAGCGCCTCCAATGGCCTTGTGTCTTACTTCCTGTTGCCTTCTGTTCTCTCCACGGTCATTACTAAATATTTCATAGATTTAGCTCATATGAATAAGAATATAAATGTTCTACCAGCTTAATCATGTAAATGAGATTTATTTTAATAAAATACATTCTTTTCTTTGCACTTGTTACCAAAACAAGTTTCTAGACACCTATCCAGGCTAGCAATATTTAAGTTGATTAATTTTTATTACCAGGTTGAATAAGCAATTATTTTTCAGAAAATTGCACAATACTGGAACAAAATATTATGACCTTAACTTTTTTACTGGTGATATTGACAAGGTCTTTTCTCATTGGTCAAAAGAAAGATAAAGACCTGTAATTCAGGTGCGTGCTATATTTTCTCTATATTGAATTCTCCTATTATCTCTTTATGCACAATTAACGCATTTATGTTCACAGATAATGGACATACATATTATTTTATAATTTTGCTTAGTTATCATTAGATATTTTGTGCAATAAATTATGCATATTATTTCAAGGTATTTATTATGACATATTTCTGTTATTAAATTTAGAATTGAGCATTTTGAAATATTTTATTTTTAATAGATTTCAGGTAGTTCTCACTAATTTATCAACTATAAGTTTTCTAATGCTCACTCATTAATGCAATTTTAAAGACATGCAATTTTAAAGACTGTCACATATTTGTCAATCATTCTTTTCAAAATATGTCATGTAGTAAACATAACTAAGGAAAATATGTGGATGATTTAATTCAAATTCAAAAATTGATGATGTGACAAATTGTATTTTACTCTCAACTTACTAAGTCTTTTCATTTTTTAATGGGAAAGCATTTATTATCCTTTTTTCAAAATAAGCAATTTTAAATATCTTTTAAAGGACCTAGTAAATTATATATGCATTCAGTGACAGACTACTGATATTTACTGCATTCGCTATCCATAGATCTATGTTTAGATACATACTTTCAGAGACGCATGTACTTTCCTTCAAATAGAATGAAAATACTGTTATTATTACCATTATTAATAAAATGTGTCAGTGTAAACTGACACACACAGATGATAGATACTTTCATTTAAAACAAATGGAAAACTCACAGTATAAGGTGAAAAATTTTGAGCATTTTAGTAGTAAGAAAAAAATAAACATCTTTACAACCCTTTTTTTTTTTTGTAATGGAGATCAAACTCATGACCTCATGCTTGTCAGGCAGGTGCTTATGTCACTGAGCTAAATCCCCAGCCCCTACAACTCTATTTCTTAAAGAAACTTTAAAAAACAACATTAATGGTTCAAAGATCAGAAAATCACTTAGTCTACTAATTCTTATGATTAAAATATTTAATTATCAAAGGATGTTCCTTTTCTTGTGATTTTTTTCTTCCTTATTAGTTTTCAGATTTATCATCTCACATTATATATAGAAAACATTGGGAAATAAAGCTTTGCATTTTAATAGTGCATATTGACATAATAGTGAGGCTTGTGTTGGCAAAGTCATATATAATCAAAACTTATTGTTATCATTCATCCCTGTGTTCTTGTTCTCCTCTAACTTGTCCTAATTTTATCCTCTTCTCTAATATCTCCTGTCTACTCATATTTCATATTTTTATGTTTTTATATTCCATGTACGCCAGAATGATGTTTATAATAAAAGTTACTTTTGGAAAATCTCATTGTAGTACGCATGCACACTAATATACAATTATTGTTCTGCTTTCTTTCTCTGTATATTAATCTCAATTAAGTATACTGCTTAGTCTTGTTGAATTGTTTCCCTTTCTGTGTTTAATATTCTTTCCAGAGTTTTTTCTTTTTCTTGTGCTGATAGTAATAAAATTAAATTCATATTTTTTTCAACAATACTTAAAAAGTACTCAATGTCGTTCGGTGTTTTCTCATTTTCTTGTTATCTGGCTACCAATTCCTCTAATTTTTTTCTGTTTCTACTTTGTATTGCACTGTGACATTTCCATTCAATTTCTTAAAAGGTTTACATATTTTGATACACTAAGATATATTGCTTTTTCATCTTCATGGTCACACTCTCTCATGTAATTTTTTGTCAGATTTTTATAAAATCTTCTTCCCTGTTTGCCTCTTGTGTCTAATGTACATCTTTCCTTGGCTGTACTTTCATAGTCATGAGGCTTTCTGTTCTAAGAGAGGGTGTGTTCTAAAGATCTCAAAATTCACACATTTAAACTCTGTTGACCCTTACTGAATGGTTCAAGAAGACAGAGTAAAATATAGTATGATATAGAATCAAATAATTTTCTGATGGAAATTATGATAGGAATCACATAATTGCCACATTTAATCCATATAATTTATCATTCTCTGGAAAAAATTGAAGCATAGCATAGACTTTCTAGGCGTAAAAAGGCAACAATATGATTGAAAACTTTGCTTGAAAATAGTAAGCAGGTGACAGTACTTTGATAAATAATAAATACTAGTCTAAGAAATATTTCAAAAGAAATAGTGACCAAACTACATGCACTGCAGTCAGAATGTGAGTTCAAAAATTCACCTTCACAATTAAGTGCATGATCTTGGATAAATCATTAACTCTCATTGGAGTAAATTTTATTAAGCCTAGGATAATAATAACATCAAGCAAATAAAGTTGCTGTAAGAAAAACTAATATTAACCTTTGCCTTATCAGCAAGTTTTAAAAGTTTAGAAAAAAATTATATAAAAATTGACATTGGGATATACAGTGCTCAGAAAATGTGCTTGTAGTGTAGCATTGAAAACTGTGATTGAATGCACTAAGACCACCTTTTTGTTATACTTCTCAGGTGCAATTAGAGAATGACACGCTGGGAGGTATTACAGTCACAGCTGGAAGTCTAAGATACCTGGAAACATACATGCATTTGAGAACATTGCAATCCGTTTTGCTACTACAGTTTTAAATATTGATGCTAGCAAGAAAAAATAAAGATAAATTTAAAAATACACATGGCTGCTTCCAGCTCAACTTGATTTGGAAATGTAATAGTCCATTAAATATGCAATAACTTTTTTCTTTTCAGTATGGAATAATGAGTTAAATAGATGCAGTGATTAAGGCAGATATTAATAAAAATATCTGTCAGACAACTGAGCATGGTAAATTGACATTAAAAATAAAATGTAGAACTACTTTCCTATAAGTGTCTTTGTGTTTCTTAATTATGTACTTTACAGTATGTATCCCTAGGGAAATTTTTGCTTACTAGAAAATAAATTAGAAATAGAAAATAAATTAGCAAGGAATCTAAGACTGTAAGATGCCAACTCCAAATGCATATCTCTTTGATGACAGTGATAACTAAAGTAACTGTGTGTATTTTAGGGACTGATAGCCTATATTTCATGTATTTTGTAAAAACCTGACTGAGCACTCCATAAAGAATTCCATTTTTTTTGAACCAGGGATTGAACTTACAACCATGTATTTTCCAGGCAGGCGCTTACGTCGCTGAGCTAAATCCCCGGCAAGAATTCCTTTTTGTTTGCACTTATTAGTAATTTAAATTTTCGTTGTCAATAATTGGTATGCATTTTTTAAATTGTGGGATTATATAAAACTAACTCAAAGCTAATAATTGATTCACATTACATTTCAATTACTAAATCCTATCTTCCAATTTCATGATGACAAAATATTACATAAGATTGTTTTATTTTGGTTTGAAATTAACATGCTTCCATTTAACCCGAAATTAAAAAAAAAATACCAAGCTATTTGTATTTGTGGTAGTTCTCATTATGATATTTTAAGTAAATTGAATTAATCTGGACAAAATTTTATATATTTTCTAGAAATAGTTCTTGAGACTGAATTTATGCATCTTGAAAAAGAAGATATATGGATGATGTTCTACAGATTTGTAGTAGACTTTCAGCAAAATCAGAAATATAATAGCATAGATGATACCAAAAGGTGAGCTCTATCTCTGTCACTATTTTCTAAATGAACAACAGGCTTCAGGTATTTTGGAAGAGAAGAAAAACATACACTGACACTAAGGTGAAAAATTGTCATGTAAAATGCCTATCAGACTGACTCCCATGCAATGAAGTGCATGGAACTGAAGAATATCATTTTAATTGTGTGACTTTTAGACAAATTTGTTTGTTGTATTTAGATAAATTAGTTAATCTGTCTCTATGAAATAAGGATAATGAAAATGGCTGTGTGGAAATTTTACTAGCCACATTTTAGGTAGCTCTTGTAAAGCATTAAAGCAATGCTAAGTACATACCTAAGTAAATCTCTAGCAGCTAGTTTGGGTGAACTTGAATCACATGGCGTTTCTCAGTCTCCTATGCGATGTGGCCTCTGTTCAGCACTGTCTTTTTGGAAAGTCCTTCTGAGAGCTCAAAACTGAGATGCCCTCTTCTCTTTTCAGCACAACAGTCACCTTATTCTGTGTTAAACCATTGTGTTGTATGTTGACTTGTGTGTCTTCCTTGTTAGTTCATGAATTTCTTCAAAATAAATCTATGGCCTCTACTGTTCATATGGTTTAGCTTTCTGTCTCTGTTTCAGTATAGTTTAAACTAGAAACTGAGAAGTCCAACATTGCAATCTATTATACTTCAAAATTAAATTATTTTGTTTATAACTCTTCCTATCTTCCTCCATGTGCAATATTTCTTTTTATCTTTAAGTTAAACATGTTATTTCACTCTGAACAGTGAGATGGCAGGGAATTTATTGCTTTCCTGGTAAACACAGGAGGCAAAACTGTCACTTCAAATATATCTGGAAATAATCAACCATCTACAGGATTACTCTCGGTGGTAGTGACTAAGGGTTTCACAGTGAGAATGAGATATAGAGCTTATTAGAAAGACCAAAGCTTTCCAGAACTGGTTTGCATTCATTATGTAGCTTTTATTCATACAGTGCAGTGCTAGTGACTCCCTCTAATTGCAAGCCTGGAGCTGTTTTATCAGAGCTAGGTAGAACCCCTATTCACAGCTTTCTCGTCTTTTTAATTTCAAATAAAACTAGATCTTCTACTTTCAGCTACATGAGTTTAAGTGATAAAGTTTGGAAGTGAGCAGTCATCATTTATCATATATGATACACATATATGATGCTATTTGAAGTTGGTGAAAAATTACAGAAATAGTCTAACTAGGTGAAAGATCAGAACTGAGAGAGAAAAAAATGAGTCAAGTATAAGATGTTAACATGAAAAAGAAAATAAAAGTGGCTGTTTTCTAATTTCTAGATGAAGATAAAGGCAGGGAGAAGGAATGTAACTGCATCAGTGTGAGACACAAACCAAATCCAAGATTCCTTCCTTACACAAACACATTAGATATGACAAAGATAAATGAGATTGGACAGTTACTTTATGGAATGTATAACATAAAGCAGAAGGTGAAAGAATTACGAACTTTTAGAAAAAACACAGATAAGTGAACTAATTGCTTAACCAATGGCATGAAAATCAGAAAACCAACACAAAGCAACAAAAAACCAAAACAAAACAACAAGAAAAACTCTTGTAGAGTGGATAGCATTTCAGGTGCTCCAGGAATGGTAAGTAGTGGTTACTAAATGATTGAGAGGAAACAGTTCAGAAACAGAGGGAAATGATTATTACCTCAAAGTATATCCATATTTATAGAAATGTTAGGTCTTGGTTTTCTTTTAAAAATCAATGAATCTTTCATTTTTGGGGGGAGCCTAATATTTTGAGTTCTTATATATTCTAGATATCAGTGCTCTAAGGATTGACTGAATTTTTCCTAGTCTGTATGTTATATCTTCAGTCTTTAGAGTGTTTCTTTTTGGAGCATAGGAAGTTTTTAACTTAAAATAATTTTTATTTATTCTTGATATTTCTTGTGAATTTGAGGTTTTAATCTGAGGAGAGTGGCTGAAGCTGAAGATTGATCACCTGCGGGGCTGGAGCAATACTACTTTCAAGAACAGAGAAGGCCTGAGACAAGTCAGGTAGACAAAGTGCTCTAATCTCAGGAACAGTGGGTGCCTGAGACAAACCCGGTGGATAAACTCTTCAGCTGGTAGGTTTCACGTGATACTCAGTCTCTCAAGTGTATAAAAACATGCACCGCAGCTGTTGGAGCTCTCTTGGTTCTGCTTCTCGCTCCCTCTCCTATCCTGCTTTTTGTGTACTTCACTTCAGGAAAGTGGGCTCCACTTGGCCTCAGTTTTCTTGTATCCTGACTCTTGCCCTTTTTGTCCATCCTCTTGCTGTCCTCACCCTGGGAACACTGAGAGCTGCGTGGGACGTGGCATTGATCAGAAAGTCTTTGCCTGTGTTGGGTCTTTCAGAGCTTTCACATCTTAGAAGAGGAAGCAAACAAGGACAATCAGTGTGGGAAAACTGTTCCACATCTCTGGCCATTAGAGAAATGAAAAGTAAGACAACACAGAGATTCTGTCTTACCATAGAAAGAATGGCTAGATCAAGAAATCAAATAATAACCAATGCTGGAGAGACTATGGTGAAAAAGAAACCCAACTACATTGTTGGTGAATAGTACAATTATTGTGGTTATCACTATGGATATTCCTCAAAAATTAAAAAAAAAAAAGAAATTCCATCTGATCCAGTCATTTTCCTTCTATGTATCTTCCTGAAAAAGTCTAATATATATATTACAACGATACACACATACTCATGTTTACAGCAGCACAATTCATAGTAGCTAAATCTTGGATATGGCCTATATGTTCATCAACAGATAAGCAGATAAAGAGAATGTATTTATACACAGTTGAGTACTTGCATGCTATAAAGAAGGATACATTTTTAGGAAAACAGGTGCACCTTGATAGCCAGACAGTGAATTAACTCAGACATACAAGCTTAAATATCACATGGTTTCTCATATTATATTATATAATATATTATATTTATAATATATATATATATGAAGTATGAAAGAAATGATAGCTAACAGATATAAAAAAAGACACAGGAAATGTTAGTATAATCCAGTGTGGACAGTGTTTTCTGGCTTATTAGTCTGTGTTTTAATCTGTATATATAATAATTAACTTAGTGGGGCCTTAAATGATAACTAGGGGTTAAATCCGCATGTAAATCTCACTTTCCCAAAGTCATTTGTTTAGAAGTTCTCCTTTCTCCATGTATGTTTTGACTTATTCACTGAGCAACATTTGGTTGCAGAAGTGTGGGTTTATTTTTAGTTCTCTGTTTTGTTTTTTCGACTTATATGTCTCTTTTTGCACCAAAACCAGGTTGTTTTTGTGACTATGGCTCTGTATTGTGCCTTGAAATTTGATATTTTGATGCTTCTTTCTTTATTTTCTTTGCAAAAAATTATTTTCACTATTTAAGTCTCTGTGTTTGCATATAATTTTTTTCTATTTCTATGAAAAAATCATTGGTATGTTGGTTTGGATTGTATTTCATCTCTAGTTCTCATATTATGCACATTTTAATAATGTTAACTTTCTAATCTATAAACCTGAGAACTTTTAGTGTCCTCTGCAGTTTTTTTCCTCATTGAATGTAAGGTTCATCTCTTGTTTTACTGGGTCAGTTTGATACTAGACATTTTACTTTTTGTGCATCATTACTTTAAGATTGTTTCATAATTTTTTTCAGCAAGTTCATTATTATTATATAGAAAAACTGCTGATTTTTGTGGGTTGAATTTGTATCCTGCTATGCTGGTAAAGTCATTTATTAATTTTAGCAACTTTTGGTGGATTTTAGAAAGTCTTTTTTTTAATGAAACAAATTATATCATCTGTAAGCACGAATAATTTGGAGGTTTTTTTCTCTCTTACAGTTGCCATCTAAAGTGTTCCCAAAGGGCTCATGTGTATGAAAGGGAGTGCTTATGCGAGTGCCATTCTCACTAGTGGACTCATCTATTAATGAGTTCATTAGCTTCATGTGCTTTTGGGAGATTGTGGCTGGTTAGAGGAGGATCACTGTGCTATGTCTTGGAAGGGTGTATGGCTGTGTCTTGTCCCTGACTCTCTTTTCTCTCTTTGTTTCTTGACTGCCATGAGTTGGTATACCTATTCCTCCACCACACTCCTCTACCACACTGCTCTTTCTTGGAGCCAACTGATCACGGGCCAAAACTGTGAAACAAATAAACATGGCTTCCTTCAATTTGAGGTATTTTGTCCTAGTGATGGGAGAGTGACCGAGATCCTTCCCTATTTGTTTGCTTTTTTAGTTTATCTCTTGCTTGATTGCTCTGTCTAAAATTTGTAGTACTCTGCTTAGTAAGAACTGTAAGAGTGAACATCTTTGTGTTGATCCTAATCTTAGCAAAAATACTTTCAGTTTTTCTTTATTCCGTATGCTACCAGCAATCGGTTTGTTACATATAGCTTTTCTTATATGATTTATGATCTTTCTATACAGAATTTGTTCAAGGCTTAAAAAAGGGATGATGAATTTTATTAAGTGATATTCTGCATCCACAGAGGTGATTTATATTTATTTGTTAATATTTATTTTTATTTGTACTAACTTGCAGTCTGTATAATTGCATTGTTCATGAGGAGTTTGTTCATGTGGATAACACAATTTAATTTTTTATGCACCTTCTTTTGCTTCCATCTCCTTCCATCTCTTGGTCATTTTCCCTTTAGATCTCTATTTCATACTGTCTAACTTTTATTTTTCTCTATTTATATTTAGGGATTCTCATAAAAGAGAAACCATGTGATGTTTATACCTTTATGCCTGATTTAGGTTACTTAACATTGTGATCTCAAGATGCATCCATTTTCAACTAAATGATTCATTTATCCTTCCTCATGCCACAATAGTAATCCATTGTGTGTAACTACCATATTTTAAGTATCCATTTATCTGTTGATGGGCATTTAGGCCACATGCAATTTTTATGCTTCATTATGTTAATGTAATGTATTGTGCTTTTTGGTTGATATATGAGGAGATACCCTTGCATTCCCAGAATGAAACAAATTTGAGCATAGTATGTGAAAAACTTTATGTATTGTTGAATTCAATTTGCTAATATAGGATTGAGAAAGTTTTCATCTGTGATCATCAAGTATATTTATCTATAGTTTTCTTTATTTGTTGTGCCCTTGCCAGGTTTTGGCCACAGTGTGATGTTGGATTTCATCTGAAGGATAGTCTTACTGGGTATAGTAATCTTGACTGGAAGCTTTATTTTTTTTCTCCAAGATTGTAATACATCAACTTATCCTCCCCTGTCCTTCAGAGTTTCACTGAGAAATCTTCATCTAGTCCTTAAATGTGATTTGACACTTCTGTATTGCAGATTTTTAAAGTTTTTTGTTTGTCCTTTACTTTTGAAAGTTTTAATTATAACCTAACACATAAATGTCTTTTGGTCATGTCTGCCTAGGTTCCTCTGTCTAGATGTTCCAGTATTAGGAAAGTTTTATACCACTGTTTCTTTAAATCAATTTTGCGTTGCCTAAACCATTATTTCTTCCCTGTAAAATATGGTAAAGGTAAAGGCATTTGATCATTTAATGATGTCTTGAATATATTGTATAATCTAACAGTTCATTTATTCTTTCATTTTCTGTATTTCTGTCTGAATGAGGCATGTAAGAGACCTGTCCTGAGGCTCTGATATTCTTTGCTCTGCTTGACCATTACGCTGTTCAGGTTTAAACCAACTTTTTAAAATTTGACTTATTGAGTTTCTTTCCAAGATTTCTGATGGGTTCCTTTTTAAATTTTTTATATCTTTGCTGTATTCCCATTCAAATTTTGCATTGTCATCCTAATTTTATTTGACTATATATATTATCTTCTATTTCATTTTTAAGCAAATATTATTTTTAATTCTTTATCAGGCATTTCATCCAATTCTGTAAATTGAAGTCTGTTTCTAGAGAGTTATGATCTATAGGAGGTGTCAAACTGCTCTGTTTTTTCATATTCTTCTGTTCCTATTTTGAGTTTTCCACCTGTAAGGAATGGATAGTTCTACAACTTTTTTTAGGATGGACATTAAATTTGCTATCTAAAACATCTCACAACAAACTCTTTTTGTTGAATTATTCATTGCCAGGTATTAAGTTGCTGAATTTTAACTGAAAATTTTAACTTAATCAGTGCATTCATCCATTGATGGAATCTTAGTTAGGGCATCAGTGGGCAGTGGTAAATATAGGAAGTGAGGTCTAGTTCAAGTGAATAGTTCCCAAGTACCTGCACTTGTCAGCAAACGTTATTTCTCTTCCCTGCTACATCGTACTCATACCACAAAGTCCTCACCAGTTATGTTCACCTGAGGGTATATCAAAGACTAGTACTTTTCTACCAAGAATGTTTTTTTCTTTTCTTTTCTTTTTGTTCCTTTCCTTTTATTTTCTTTCCTTTCTTTTCTTTTTCTATTTTCTTCCTCTCTTCCTTTTAAATTCTGTATCTCCTCCCAGAGATTGTGAGAAAATAAATTATGGCTGAATCCAGGCAAATCTCCTATGGACTGAGGTTGTCACAAGAGCAAGCAAGAACTGAAAGTAGTTTGCTTCAGACACAGTTTTTCTCTAGACTTTCTTAGGTTACAAGCCCCAGTGCCAAGGTCACGGACAGATCTACTGCACTGCTAAACACTGCCTACTACATGCCACTGTGAGTAAGGAGGCAGTGGAACTGCCATGTTGGTGACAGGCACATGTGTGGTGCTAGGAGTAGGTGTGTCAGAATCTGTGCAACCGCGTTCTGTCTTGACAGCCCGGAGAAAACTAGAAGCAACTGGGAACCTCCTAAGGAGACCCTGTTCGTAATATGTTGTTCGTTTCTCACCATAGCACAACATTCGCTGTCCACTATGTGGAGTTCTTGGTGGATTGATGTCACTGTCATTCTTCTGAGCCTCGTGAGAAGGCTGTTTTATGATCCAGTGCCATGAAGAGTGTGGGTTTTCTGATACAGGTGTTTCTGACTCCTGTGGCTGTTCCAATTCAGACAACAGCTCCCATTGTGCTGATCTCCCCTCCAATTCCAGTCAGCTTTGGCATTTGCTTGTCCTGGTCACTTTTAACCTTCTGTGCCCATTGCTCAATTTATTCAGGCCTTCAAATTATATCTGCTTATTTTTTTCTATTTTGCCTCACCTTAAAATGTGATAATTCATAAAATGATTACTTTTAGCCTGTTTTAAGATACATGTATAGTGTATAAAATTGCTAACTAGATACCTCTCAATATCTTACTGTCAAGAAAAATCATCATTCTCAAAATTGACCTCAATAATATTTTCTAAGTCATCTAAAAAGTTCATTTTAGGGTTTTTATATTTCAAAGATTGTTATTGCCATGTAAATAATAACCAAACAAAAATTTTGTTGGTCTAAATACATTTTCCTTTAATGTCTCTATATCAATTTGATATAAATTATGTAGATTAAGTCTTTGATCTACCCACAAGGTCAAGCCACATTCCTTTCTTTAGTAATTATATTTTAACATAAAATAATCAAGTGTGTGTTTTTAGATACATGTCCTTTTTATTTTCAATAAATAAAATATAATATTTGCCAAACTATAATCCCACAAAAATGAAAACATCATCTTGCATACTAGCTATAGTCACTAAACCATGATTCACTGTAAAAACTTGGATAATTACCTTGTTAGTTCCTGTAAGCTGTGCAATGTTTACTGCTTAGAGGGAAAAAAAAGCAAAGAGCAAATAAATTAAAGGTAATTTTCCTCAACCCAATTCCTACATTAAGATTAATAGGCTAAGAAATTGTTATATAGGTATAAGAAATAGAGAAGAAAATTCTGCAATCAAAATAACTGTACAATTCTTGATGACTCTGTGAAAATATGAAACATAAGAAACCCAAGCAGTATGCAAGTGATAACTTCAACAAGTTTCCATATAAAGGGAACAATGCTTATAAAACAAAAGTTTTTGTCCTTTTACAGTTTCTTCTCTTATATTGACTGTGTTATATCCCCATAAGATTTCTCTTACATCTTCACACATAATCTTACAACAAATTTTTCCTTACTGAAGTGGGCTTGTGTATATTTCTGCTTTTTATCATCAGGAGAGTTCTGCTCAAATGTCCTGATAATACTTAAAAGTAAACTTGTCAATGAGAACGTCAGCTTCACTGAAAGGCTATTAATTCTCTGTCTCATTCAGAAAGCCTCTTAGTTTTTTTTAAACATCTTGGTACTGGATAACATGCTGCATCCAGCAGAGTTTAACAGTATTTAGAAGAATCTGAAAGTTCCTAACATCTTGGAAGATAATCTGTTAGTTCCATTTTCTTATTCTGCACTCCCACAGCCATGTGTAAAATAAATAAAATAATGCAATTAAGTGGGAAGTAAGCCACTGGGCAGGGGGGAAACCCTGAGAAAAAGAAAGTGCTAATGACTAACCACTATCTCCAAACAAATGTCAGCATAAAATATTGCTCTGTTAAAATGTAAACATGGGAAATTTGGAGGAATAATTCATTGTTTTAGAAAAATTTTGTTGTTACTCTAATAGTGAATATCTTATTTCCTGACAATTAGGAAACAGGTTGTTTTGTTTAATCAATTGTATATTTAAGGGAAAAGTTGCTGTCTGCAACACAAATAGAAATTTAACATTCTTTTGGCGATAATGGAAAGACTTCATCATGTAAAACATGTGTTTGCTTTTTATTTGAAATAAAAATTATCATCCCTGTGTACTTCAGTGCAAGGAAATGCTCAACAATAAGGTTCTATTTTGTCAAGTACTATGTAACCTATTTTCAGTATTTTGCAGATAAGAAGTTTGGGAAGCCTGGATCTTGTAAAAAGTTCAGACAAACAGGTAAAATGAGATTTAATATTGAAAAGGAAATGCAGGCTTCATCATTCTAACCACTTCACTAAAATAGCATGTTTCGTACGTCTTTTTTGTTAGATATTTGGGACTGGTAGTGGGATGCAGAGCGAGTTTAGTAGACAAGCATATCTCAGCCCTTCCAGTTGCTTATAAATTAGCTGATATAATAAAAGATCTACAATATAATTCTGAAATATTTTGTGCAAGGTATTAGGGCTCTGATTGTTGTTTATGGAGCACCATCTCTGGTTTGCAAAGATAGAATAAAATAAATAACTTTTTTTCCAAAGAATAAGTATTTTTACATGTCCAAATACAATACTGATTTTCTTACTTTTGTTATTTTTTGTAGTTGAAATCCTATATCAAGTGAATTTCACAAGCTCATAATTTTTTAAATACAAAATATTCAATCTGGGACATCTTCCCAACTTCCTGAAGTATTCTACCAATTTTTTTCTCAGATGCTATCTAGTATTCTTATCATTATTTTATATTCAGACATCTATAGCACACAAATGAACTTTTACAGCAACTTGAGGTTTAGGTATAGGTAATATAATGTAAAAGAAAGTCCATGAAAATATTTCAGCCAGATATTAATGTGAATGTTAGATTTTTTAAATATCAGATTAAAAATTTTCATTATAAAAATTAGAGAAATTGTATAAACATGAAAAAACAATATTCTTTTCCCTATTCCCTTTTTGATAGTTATATAGGTTTTTAAAATATTATACACATCCATTTATAAGTATTTATAATCGTTGCTAGTTAGACTTTACATTTTTAAGGGGGAATCAAGAGCCCACTTGTACTATATAGGGAAGAATACAATTTGAATTGTCAGAAGTGAGCTATTATGATTGGCAGCAAACATTAAAATATTCAAAATATGCTCCGAGGTGCTATAAAATAGAACATGTAAGAACAGAAAAGACACAGATAATGAATTCCCTTCCTATTCCAACTGAGAGCACTTTCTGCAATTCATATAACATTGGGTAAATAAGCATATGTTTGTGATAGTCTTCAAGTGACACATTTTGTTTTCTTACAGAATCTCTTTACTACATAAATATAATGTCTTAGTCACATTTTCATGTCAGGGACAAACTATTCAAAGCACCCACTACTTAAAAGAACATGGACTTATTTTGGGTAATGGCTCCAGTCTATGGTTGACTGGCTGCAAGGCAGAAGGCCAGAGAGGAGGGAACTGCTTTTCCCATGGCAGTCAGGACACTGAGTGGAGAGAGAGAGCCAGGGAGGGAGGAGGCAACAGGCAGGGAGGGAAATGGCCCTTCACCAACATGCTCCAGTGACTTGGGCCTTAAGATGAGCGCCATCTCCTAAAACCACACGGAACTAGGAACTCATCAATGGGTGATTGTGACCCATTCATCCTCCAAGTCCCACCTCTGAATGCATGAGTCTTTGGGGAAACATTATTGACTCAAGCAATATCGTATAGTAAAATTTAACAAGTTCAATGACTTGATATTGTAACTCTTCCATGTTTATCTGTGTCTCCTAGAAGCTAATATCTGAGTCCAAAAATACTGTTCTGATAAGATCGAGATCAGGTCTGGTAGAATAAGTTTAAGTTTGGATATGTTTTGTATCTCCTTGTACTTATTTGAAGTAACTTTTGTTCAAAATGAGCTTTTTATGGCTATGTAGAAATTTAAAAGTCTTTTAGAATTAGGAAGAATAATAATGTGAGTCCAAACAAAAATGTGCTTTCTATAAGCAATTATGAGGTCAAATCCATTTTAAGTTTCTAGAAAAAAATGTGTTTTGTGGATTCTTGTATTGCAAGAAAATGCTCGGGCACATGTTAGTATCTGTGTACTGGAAAGAAATGGAATTTTGTCACTCCAAAAAAGGATACCAAGCCATTTAGGCAATATATAATATGAAAATTCTCAGCACCAATCACAAAACATTGTGGTAATACAGCAGGAAACAATCATGCCAGCCAAACTTGAAGCCAGCCAATGAATACTTACTATGATCTTCACGCGCTGGGTCAGTCACATCCTTGATTATAATCGCAGATTTTCCTCTTCCTCTGAACTAATACCCTCCACAATGTGTACCCCACTTTTATAAATTTCAGAAATGTCTTCAAAATTTCTACAGATGTCAGATGTGCAAAAACAGCATACCAAAATAAATGGAGTCAAAGAAACCAACATAGCTGGGGCTGGGGATTTAGCTCAGTGGCATAAGTGCCTGCCTTGCAAGCATGCAGTTGAGAGTTCAATCCCTAGTACAAAAAGAAAAAAGAAACAAATGTAGCTGTGTAGCGAAGGAGGCCCATGGTTGTGAAAGGAGAAAGAATATAGATTAAAACTTTCTGTTGGTCCTTGGAAAGATATCTATTAAAGCAGAGAATGTCTTTTGATGACATGAAAGGTCAAGTTAAGACAGTAAATGAAAGAGCAAGAGCAATGTGAAAGAAGGGAGAGAGAGAGAAAAACAAGAGAGAAAGAGGAGGAGATAAGTATATCTCATAGTTGACCTGTGTCTATTCCAAAGATGCCAAACCAGTTTGTTTCCTAGGACTTTCTTTGTTCATAGAGGAGCAGCAATTTGTAGTGAAAATTAATTCATTAATCCAACAAATACTTCTTGAAGTAATTCAACACTCTAGGTTTATGCTGCACAAGTATAATAAGTAAATAATACTTAGTCTTTGCTTTAAGTAATCAGTAAGGTTAAATACTTGGACAGTTAGTGGCAGGCTTTTACATCTAAGGATAAGGAAATGCATGTATAAGAGGTACGGGATCATACAAGCTTCTACCAAAATTACAAAAGAAAGCCTAGGTGGCTAAGCAGGCAAACAGGTACTGACAGGACAATGGGTGGAGCCGTGAGAGTGCAGTGGACACTGTTAGAGTGGACATGCCAGGTAATTACAAATGCTGGAGTAGGAGAAGTCCGCTGAGTGACGCTGACTACAATGCACAATGCCAGCCCAGAAAGGCCATACAAGCTGGGCTGCTGAAGCCTTTGGGAACTCACATCCCACTAGCGTGCTTGGTTACCTGACTGCGGAGACAGACTATAATCTTTGGCCTGTTGGAGTTCAGTCCAATTTGGATCTTCTTTGCTATTTTGATTATTTCCTTATTTCTTGGTTTTAGACTAGGAAGGCTTGTCTGGAGGTATCTTTTGTTTTCATTTTTATAGGGGCTGAGAGCTGAGTTTAAGTCTCAAATGATATTTTAAAAATTATCTTTATTGAACAAAAATTTAAAACATGGCAGTGTATACTTGTGATCCATAATTAATACATTCATCATGTGGTATTGGCATGGAGGCAGACTGCATCTTGATCCATTTTACTTCCTTCCTTTTCATTCCCCCCAGTTTTATTCCCACCATCATATTTCAGTCTCATCTCCCCAAAGCCTGCCTCCATGTTTCTTATCTTGGACTTGAGCTTTTGAGAAGTGCTGGCCCTGTGAAGGCTTTCAGATGCTTGAGGATGGATGAAACACATTCTGCACTTTCAGATGGACACAGCCCTGGGATACCAGGGGTGGGATGCTGTGCTGTGGCTCTTGTAGGCCATGTGTGTTACATGACCATGTGCTCAAATTAGGGTTCAAGCCATGGAGTCACGTGGAAGTGGCAGAACCTTGAAGGGGAGGAACCTAGTGACTTCTTAATGTTGGGGTTACTCCACCTAGGGGAATATGGGGACCCAGACCCTTCCTCTGCTTCTCACTGTCCTATGAGGACATGAGGTGAATGCTTTGCCCTGTGTTGCTATGACCATAGGATTCCTTGTCACAGGCCCAGAAGCAACAAGGCCTGTGACATTCAATCTTCCATTCAATCCTCCTTGAGCTCTGCCTGTAAGCATTGCTGAGAAGACGATAGTTGGTGATAAAGGCATCAAACATGACTTCTTTCTGTTCCCGTCTATCTCTTCCTACCATGTACATAGCTGCTCAGCCCAGCCTGAGTATGGCACAAAGAATGCAGCAGCTGTTGTGAGATACATTAACCCTTAGTAAAGATGAGGTTTTAGAAAAAGGTCATCATAATAGCAACCGCAGAAATTATCTCAATTATCTTTGCACAGTAAATAACAATTTAAAAATGCAAACAACATGCCTGATGGTGTTCCAACAGGGCTCATGGAAAAAAAGTAGAGACAGCAATTGGATTTCACACTAAAACATACAAATTATTTTTCTTTTGTTTGCCTTCCTCAGAATGAGCGAATGTGCTGTCATGATTCTCTATTAACCACATGTCCTGCCTGTGTCTTCAGGTTGCTTCTGATATACACCAATGATTAAATACAGGCAGATAGAGGGAGGCTCATGACCCCAAGACAGGAGAAAGAGGTGTGCCAGAGAGTTAAGGAATTAATAATTTTTCTGCTGAATACAAATTATCTTCAACTTCAGAGAAGTCCTCCTTTTTTCTCATTGTATATGTTTTGTGGCCAGAACTATGTGTCTAAAACTATAATGAGATAAAACAATCTTTGAGTTTTGTTTCTCATCAATTATTATCAAGTATACTAAAGTTATGAATTTGAATTCAGAATGTCTCAGAAATATGAAAAGGCAACACGATTACTTGTATCTTTATTACACTGACCAATTCACATGTATTTCTAGTTACTTTTCTTGTTCATGGGTATCCTGGAAATCTTCCACTCATTTATTCATAAGAGGTTTTATATTTGATTTCTATTTGATGTTTGGTTCTCTTCCTCATACCAACTAACCTTCTAATAAGTCACATACTTCTCATACCCCATGATTGTCTCCCATTATACCTACAGTTTTCTCATTTACTTACTAAAATATTTGCATCTTTGCTGTTGAGTTGTATGTTCTCTCCTGTTTGATAATAACTTGCCTAGAATGAGATCCTTTTAGAAATATCTATAGTTATATCCCCAGAAATTAGAATGTTACATGCCTGGGATTTAATGGCTATACAATTAAATCTATTGCACAAGGAATTAATTAAGTAACTTGAATATGAACATTCAAATCCTGTAATCATCATATACAATAGCATAACAAAGTATACATTGAAAAATGTCAAAATACAGTTTAAATCTGTACACTCATGTATAAAGATTTCTCATATTAATTGAACTTTAGTGTGCTTAAAATATGCACATATTATAGGTTATGTTCAATTGTAAGATGGTGGGTAAAAAAAAAATCTAGAAAGAAAGAAAAAAATATGTCAGTTAAACTCTGTGCCTCATTGGTTTACCTAGCCTACAGAATTCAGAATGTGCAAGAGCCATTGTTTCCTTTTAGCCTGACTTCAATTCTTTTGTTTAGATGGGGAATTGAACACTTTGATAATTCTTTGTGATGAAAATGTAGTTTCCCTACAGAGTTACAATCGATATAGAATTAAAAGAATATGAACTTTATGCATGAATTTCAGAAAATAAAATATTTGCTTTCTGATGTTACAACCAATCCAATTTCTGTTTTGATAATATTGTTAATTTTGTGTCTTTGTGAAATTTGATTCAAAATATATGTAGCTGTGAAAAATCACACCAGACTTTCTCTTTCCTCTCTCTTATTCTGACCCCCAAATATGTTAATTGCAAAATAAAACTTGCTTTGTAAATCAAAAAATATAATGATGGTAATTGCCCAAGTAATATTAGTTGAGTTGAATTCGCAGGGATGAAGGCCTTCCACCTTGCTTGCTCTTGAGTTCTCTAGAAAAAAGATCCTAGGCAAAGATCACTTTGTAACATCTTGTTGTTTAGACATGAAACCCCAAATTAGTGAAGCTGAAGAAAACTTGGAAAATAGGTAGGAAACTATGCTTCTGGTCTCTGATACAGTACATCACTGGCTGGCAAGTGCCTCCCACTGTACCACAGGCAGTTCAGGTGGACGCTACTTTTGCACAAGCTATTTCCAGAAGCACTTCAAGAACATTTAACTTGTAGTTCATGGGAGAAAGATCAAAAGGGAACCATTTTTCTGCATGCCTTCCATATTTTATTGTGATAAAATTTATGATTAATACTCAAAAATCTTTCAATATAGAGAAATGCAAATTAAAATAACACTGAGATTGCACCTTATTGCACCATATATATGTATATATATATATGTATATACAATATCTATATATCTAAAAAATTTGAAATATCTTAATTGTTGGCCAGGCTGCAGGAGAAGAGGAGTGCTTCTACACTGTTGGTGGATCTGTAGACTAATACACTTCCTGTGGAAATCACTATGGAATTTTCTCTAAAAACTAGAAATTCCATTTGATTTAATTACTCCCCTTCTAGATACTTCCCAATAGTCAAAGACATCATATTATAGGAATACACGTGTAACCATGTTTAGAGCAGCACAATTTATAGTGTTAAATCTTGGAAGCTGCCTTTAGAGTCACTGACAGATGAATGGATAATGAACATGTATTTATCCACAATAGAATAATACTCTGCTGTAAAAAGGATACATTTCAATCATTTGCAGCAAAATGGATGCACATTGAGGCCATAATGTTACATGTTATAAACCAGACACACAAGCTCAAATAAAGCATGTTTTCTTTATATAAAATTTAAAAATATTAATAAAGAACAGAAAAAAATGTAGATGATAGGAAAGACAGAGGTAGAAATTTTTCAAAAGGGAAGGAGAACAAAAGATAGAAGGAGAGGGAAGGAAAAGAGTGGAAAGGACATACTAAGTCTTAAACCGTGTTATGTATATCCAGCAACTCACCATAGTGAATGCAATTATTATGTGGTACAAACTTGGTACAAATAAAATATAATTTGGAAGAAAAATAAATAAAAATAGTAAAAACACACCATGAAACTATTGTCACACTAGAAGAAATGTCAACATTTTTCATTTGTGTATTTTTCAAGTCCTTATGTAACATTCAAGCAGTCAGACCATGTACTTGGGGCCACCAAATCTTACATATGGATCAGAAAGAGAGATTTGCTACACTGTGGTCTCCCAAGAAGCAGGAAAACAAGAGTCATTCAAGAGGAACTAAGGAAGCACACCAAATACTTGCCGCAGTACATCAACACAACAGAGAAATGGTTCATATTCATAAGGTCTGCAATTCTATTTGGGTCTGGAGATTTAGGCAACTTTAGGAATATAATTTTCTTAGGCTACGAGGGTTTTTGTCAATTTGATCTATTTGGCTATTTCCAAAAGAAATGAAATCAGTGTCTTATGGAGACACCTGCACTGTCAGGGTAATTTTCCAAGCTAATTTGTAAGTGAATAGAGAGAAGAAATACTAGCATTACATGTGTAATTTTTTTTTAAAGGGGGTAAAATTAAACACAACACAAGAGAACAGAACAGGATTTAAGAAAGCATAAATTTCAAAGCTATACAACCAGGGATCTTCACTATCTGCCATATTCTCTCTTGTTTTCTTCCAAATGGTTGTCCATATCTTTGCATATGGGGAGCTCATACTAAATACCATAGCCAATTTTTTCACAAGATGTGTAGTTATCTGGCTCCCACTTGCTCGGGGGGGGGGGCATGGGACAGGGCGACATGAGATGTCTGATTCTCAGCCTGCCCACCAGCAGGATTACAGCCACCACCCAGATAGGGGAGGAGTTCCTTGTTCTCCCAGCACCCTGAGTCAACTGCATGGCGCAGGTCCCAAGGTGCCAGGGTCTCTCTCCTTCAGGCCACTGAAAGTCTGCCACACTCCCAGCTGCCCCCCAGAGAGGGGTGGAGCTCCTTGTTCTCCCGGCACCCCGAGTCAACCAGGTCCCGACACAAATCTTACTTTTAAAAAATACAATTTATCTTATGAACTGCTGTGTGTATATTATTTTTTGAAAGAATTTGCCCAAAATTTTTTGATTATTAGTCTGTTATTCTTTGTTCTTCTCAAGAAGCATCTCTTTTAATTATAAGTTTTTCATCTATGATCATCATTTTTCAGTTTTTATACTTGCTGATAGGATGGTAGGAATCAGCTTGTCAGATTTCACATGCATACAAACTTCAAATGAGGTTGTAGTGTTAAATTGAACTTATATATTAATTTGAAGAAAAAATATTTACACAAGTGAATTTCAACTCATTCAATGTTCAGTGCTTTTATTTCATTAATTGTCTCTTTATAATACTATATATTTTTATACAAATTTATTAGATTTATTCCTAGTTATTTTAAAATATTTGATTATTTTTAAAATATTACTATTTTACTTCATTTTCTAATTTTGTGAAGAAATAAAATAGTTTTTTGTATAATGATGTTTTAATGAAAAGATTAGCAGATTCTCTATTTTAAATTCAAAGTTTGACTATAGATGTTTTAATATGCTTCATAGACAATAATATTGTATTCACATAATATCCTAGCATCCTAAATAATAAAATATCCTCATAATTTTATTGTATGTGAATGGCCTTAATTACTTAGTATTAATACAATATTTGTGAATTATTACCTTTTAAAAGATTTTTAGCCAGGCATAGTGTTACATCTTTGTAATCCCAGCAATTAGGAGGCTGAAGCAAGAGTATCATCATGAGTTCGAGGCCAACCTGGGCTAGAGAGTGAGTTCAAGTCCTGCCCGAACTACACGGCAAGACATTGGCTCTAATGACAAAAAGAAAAAAGAAAAGAAAAAATATATATGTCTAAAATACTTTTTAAGGATTTAGCCCTGCAGCACAAGTGCCTGCCAGGCAAGCACAAGGTCGTGAGTTTGATCCCTGGTATAAAAAAGAAAAAAATTATTCATAGATAATTGTTTTTTATTGATTGCTGTTACAATTATGCAATATTTTTACCACATTTGTTTACATGTGTCTTAAAGCCATAAAACTACCTCTAAGAACAGCAAAACTTCCAAAAGATTAACATCATATTACTATTATTAATTTTAAAGCACTATCTCATTTAAGTGCTGTACATTATTTGGGTTATTGATTGATTTCTCAAAAATTAAGATCACTAGCTGTTGTTTTTAAAAATATTGTTTTAAATTGTTTCTTTTGAATTTTACTGTGATAAGAAAACATACAAACACTGTGTGATTCTGTCATTCCAAGTTATTGTGATCATCTGCATGATCCCTTCAACAACTAGTTTTTGACATAAATTTCATATACATGTACAAAGCTGAAATATTCAGGAAAATTTTCTCATTTAGTCTATGCTTGTGATTTCTTCTCTATTTATTGTATATATTTATATACTTTTTAATTTTTATTTTGTTAGTTTTCTTCAATTTCTATGCAAATTGAAAGGTAGACTATCTCAAAGTTTCACACTGGAATTGTGAAGTTCTATAATACTTCTTTTATCACTTCAGCTTTGTAGAATAACTTGAAGTCTTGATTGTGATGCCCCTGCTTTGCCCTTGCTGCCCAAAATGGATTTTGATAGTTTAGGTCTCCTCTGGATGACTTTTTCCAGTTCTGAAAGGAATGTTACTGATATTTTGATTAGGATTGTGTAAAATGTGTATTTCACTTTAGGATTTATGGACATTTGGACTACACTGACCCTCCCTGTCCATGAACAGGAATATATTTTCATTTTTTGCTACACTTTTCAGTCCTCAGTTTGAGAGTGTTATAGCTTTCCTTGTAGAGGTCTTGTCTTCTACTTCCTTGGCTAGGGCAACTCCTAAGAATTTCATTTGCCTTGATGCTGTTGTAAAGGGTATTGTCTCTCTAAATCCCCTCTCAGTGAGCTTGTTACTGATGAATAGAAACGCTATCGATTTTTGAGTGTTGAGTTGTAACCTGCTACACTGAGGAATTTAGATATTATTTCTAGGAAACCCTTGGTGGAGGTTTAGGGAGTCTTTTTATGTAGAGAATCATGTCATCAGCAAATAATAATAATTTATCTTTTCCCTTCCATTTCCATATCTGTTTTATTTCATTCTCTTATTTACTGCTCTAACTGTTTCAGGAAATATTTAACCAGATGTGGGGATAGTGGACACCATTGTCTTGTTTCTGATTTGAGAGGGAAAGCTTTCAGCCTCTCTCCAATTAATATAATGGTGGGGGTTGATTTTTTTTAAAATTTTTATTTAAAGAAAACAAAGCAAAATAAAAAAGGGTAGAAATAATACAGATCAAAAAAAACAGTAAGAAATCACTAGTTGAGAAATTACATATGTCCTTTTAGAAATAGCTGTTCATGTTACAAAATTAAAGCATACAAATTGGACATTCCAACAATGAGGCTGCAAACAGTCTGTTCAATGATCCCACAAAATCTTAGTAATATTGTTATCAATCCTACACACTTAAACATACATGCAGTTATATGCTTTAGAGCACATTCTTTTCCTCCTTTTACTTTTAAGTCCATTATCCGTTTAGTTATACCATGTTTCAGCTTGCTCAGTACCTTATTGATCTGTTTTGTTGTTGTTGTTTCCTTTTTAATCACCTTATATAATTCTGGTTTTTTGTTTTTGAGTTTCTCCTCATCCATGCCCCATGGATCAGCTTTGGTGGGGTTGGGGAGTTTTTGGAGGTATATTGTTACCTTGTTTTCTCATATTCTATTTGCTTTAATTTAATTTTTTATTAACTTGGAGGTAGTAATATACAACAGAACATGATAGAATAAAGCCAGTTGAGACAGTGTAGTGAAATTGGTACAGAACTTCACAGCAGGTTCCCAGGATAACAGTAGTAGGTACCATTGTATATCTCGTTATCTTCACAATAGTTGTTCTGTCAATCAGGTATAGAAAAATCAAAAGAAATACAGAATATTATAGAACTTATCAAAACAGAATATTGAATAGAGCAATATCATTAATCAGGACAAAGCAAAATGGCAATAAAAATATTTGCCTTCAAAGAGATAATAGAAGGAAATCCTCCTTATTTGCTATATTACATATGGTCAACCTCCCAAGAGATGCTCAGATCTTTGGCTCCCACTTGCTAACTGGTGGGTGGGAGGGAGAATGGTATGTTTGATTCTCAGCCTACGCACCTGTAGGCTCACAGCCACTTACCAGGGCGGCAGGCTGGTTGCTAGATTTCTCAGCACCCTAAGTTGCAACATGGTGTGGATCTCAGGAAACGCTGTTGCTTCTTGCTCTGGGGTGGCCACAGCTTGCCAGACCACAGCCACTTACCAGGGAAGCAGGCTGGTTGCTGGATTTCTCAGTGTCCTAAGTTCCAACATGGCACGGATCTCAGAAAACGCTGTTGCTTGTTGTTCTGGGGTGGCCACGGCTTGCCACTTACCCGGAGGTTGATTTTTTCATAGAAATTTTTCACATTTTTCATTTCATGATTTGAGGTTGTGATATGAAATGTTCATAGACTGAAAATACTGTCTGCTTAGTAGATTCACTCTCCAGTTATTATAAAATATTCCTCTTCATCTCCAATGAGTCTGTAGAATTACCATCTGTCTTGTTGAGTGTATTAAAGCAAATAATCTGGGAGGGGAGTGGGTTGTATTAACAAAGCATGTTACTCCTAAATTTGATTAAAATATTCTGTGTCTTACAGTTAATATATGTTATAATAAAATTAAAGATATGTTTTTATAACATTCAATGTTTTAGCCCTTAAATCATTTATAATAATATAATCAGAGATATATTTTAACAACTATTTTTTCATTTATTCCTAGTTACTCAGTTTAATATGACTGATTTTCTTCCTTAACTTTTTCATGATTTCAGTATTTTCCTATTAGCTTTTATGTACATTTGTATAATTTTATGCACTTTTAATCTTAGAATTAACATCACTGAGTTACTGGAGTCTAATGTAAATTAATAGTTTATCATTTACCAGGGTACATTAAATTATAAAATATTTTAACTCTTTATCATCTTCTGCCTTTGATGTTATTTCTGTTATGTGTTTGAATTAGATAGAGTCATTTACTAACATACATGATTTTATTATTTCAATTGTTTTATACCATAACAATGTATTGTTATATATGCACCTGTGTTGCCCTTATTCTCTTCATTTCTACTTGATTCTATTTATGTTTGGGGTATTTTATTTATGAAGTAATTATTTTAGATTTAATTTTAGTTAACAATGACTATATCATACACTTAAGCATATTTATTTTAATTTTGGATAGAACAAAGCATGAATTGAAAATATATATTCTTTCACTTTTTGTTGCTACATTTACCATATGTGTAACCTTATCTTCCTTATCACACTTAAATAATATCATTCCATCTTCTGTGTGTTGTGATTCTCGTGTGAACTCAATGTTTTACCTCATTTTACTTCTATTTTATCCATATCTCTAGTCAAGATCTCTAAAATCATATCAGGAAGCCAGATATTTCCAGAAGCTGTTCTCTCCAGGTGGTCTTTGGAGTCCAATTTTTAAACTTACAAGGCTATTAAGACCATCTGTACATTTAAACTATCTCTTAATGGTTTCTTTTCCTCCCAACTGTGTAGATTAATCATTGAATTGTGGAAAAATTCACCACTGAGTGCTGGTTTCAGTTCATTTCCCTAAAATATTGTTACTTTCAAAGTCCACAAGCTGGAATTTTCGTCTATTCAAGATTTATAAGTGTCTTCTGCTATCTTTTTTGTATGCTTTGTCTATCTGCTCAAATTCTTCTGCTAAATAAGACCACATACCATATGAATAGCAGTATGCTCAAAGCTGGGCATATCTTAGAAAATAACTCTGCTTTCAATCCTGACAGCAGGAGGGAGACTGAGTACACTTTCAACACATGCATTCTTTTTCATCCAGTTTGTCTAGATGACTTGGATATCAGCTAAGCAACTCTGTCACATGCATTTGTAGAAGAAATTAAGATAAGTTTGTAAAACACTTTAATCCCAATATTGTCCTGAACTTTCCATTTTTTCTTCATTGAAGTCTTTTGTATTGAACTTTCTTACAACCACTAAAACTTAGATATTTTGTTTTATTTGATATAGCTTTTCCCTAAATTTCTAAATGTTTTGTTTTATTGTGCCTATAATACCTCTTCAATTGTAATATCTAAGTTTGTATTTTTAATTTCAATGTACAAAATATGTCACAAGGGTAGTCATTTGAAATGTTCTTTATCACAAATACCCATCTTATTTTATCATGTGGATTCCTCAACTTCAGAACTCAATTAAAGCACCTCTTTTTTCTTATTTTGTACTTTCAGCATTCCCAAAGTTAGATTCCCTTTACATGGACTTGAATAGCAATGTATCTCTGTCTTTAAGTCAACTGTGATACATTTTTCTGTTTTCCTGATTGACTATCTTTTATAAACTCTTCTATATTATTAGCAAACTAGTGGGAACCACTTCTCTTCTTACAATTATGTCCTTGATATATAGCAAATTACATGCTGTAGGAGAAGCACTCAGATATTCAATTTCTACCACTTCTGGTAGCCAGTCAGAAGAGAAAAGCACACTCATGAACGCTTGACAAGAAAACTTTGAGAATGTATCCATAATGTAGTGCCATAGTCTAAGACTCTTACTTACCTCTAGGGACATCTGAGATGAAGATGAACTACAATTAAACTAGAAGAGTGCACAAAGACCACGGCTGAGCAAAGGACATTTAATTTTGTAAATCACATTAGTAATGAATTTTAATTTTATATGATTCATACCGCTTTTATGTTTGAGAAAACCAGTTTATTTTGAATAATGAAAATCAGTCTCAGGCTGGAGAATACTGAGTACATATAGTGAGTGAATTATACAAATTAGATTGTAATCCACTAAGTATTGATACTTCTGGAAATGTTTTCTAAGTTTGAATATTTGTTAATAAGTGACAGCATAAATTATAACAAGCACTCTTCTATATCATCTAGTACTCTGAGAAAAATGGATGCAATTGAGGCAGTTGTGCAAACACTGGCATATTTTAGATTATATCTTTATGAAGCCATGAAAACTGATTTACTCAAATCATGATACCCCCAAAACACAATTTTTTTAAAGTTATAGAATGCTTATAAAATGATGGGAAGACACGTGCCACTTTCCATAGATCTGTTCCATTGTTCTGACATGCTGCACTAAAATTTGTCCTGTACCCATCGAATTCCATTTAAGTTTTGTTATTTGTCCTTAAACATGATGATCTGATTGTGCAGCTTATATTCCTGTCCAGTGATCTACAAATTTATACTATTTTGATATCATACTTTGTTAATTACTAGAGCATAATATAAATTTTTGAAGTCAAAGTATTTCTTCAAATTTATTCCTTTTTGATACAAATTGCTTTGGGGATTCTACTTTCTTCCTTTCTATACACATTTTATAATCAGTTTCTGCATTTTAACAAAGAGCCTCTTGGGGTTTTTTTAGGAGTGCATTGAATCTGTGGAACACTATGGAGAGGTTTGATTTATGTTAAAATATTGAGTCATCTAATCAAGAACATGGTGTGTGGACCACACATAACTTTGGCAGGTGGAATAATGAGCAAGACCAGCAATGTGAGGGTGTCTAAAGCAGCAGTGCAGAGCCAGCAGTTTGGCTCTGGAGAATTCCAACAACAGAAAACCAGTCCCAGTCCCACATCCAGAAACCAAGATCAGTTCCACACCCATCACAGTTCCCATGGCAAACTTGGCTAGCATACACAGCACATTTTGGGGATCTGACATGGACACTATCACAGAACTGTAAATGCCAGAGGTATTTTACTTATTCTCCCTTGCTTTCTGATTGGCTATCATTTTTCTGTCTCATTGGACATCATTTTGTTTTGCTACATATTTTGAGGTTGTTTTTTCTAATCCTTTCTCTTTTTTGGCCTCCTTTATCCTTTCTTTTCTCTTTTTTCCTTCTATTCTTCACTGTTTAGGTTTCTTATTTTTCTTTTTAGTTTTCTTCTACTGCTTCACTTTCCTCTCTTTCCTCAACTCCTTTTTGGATCTAAACTTTCAAGTAAGTAAACATCTCTTCCCTTTCAGACTAATCTTTTGTATTCTATACCATTGTTTCCCTCTTGTATCCCCCAGTTTCCCAAGACTTGGGTGATCATCCTCTGACCTCCAATCTTGATTCCACTGTATTTGACCACATTTATCACTTTATCTTATTCCTTACATGTCTTAACCATCTCACTCCCTGCAGAAAGGTAAAATCACTCTACATAAGGGGAAAATCACTGCATACAAGTCCATGGTATATGTATGATTTTGGTTTATAGCATTAGAGAGTTTGTTCTTGTGGTTGGAGGCAGCAAGTAAGTGTTTACCATAACTCGTTAGTATTTAAGCTGTACTTGAAACTACTTTTATTACCAACCATACTATGTACTGACCAGGATGGCATACATATTATAATCTGGTCTTCTCCCTTGTGTGATAACACTGTGAGTGTATGGGTTCACAAGCAAGGGAGAATAAGTAAAATACCTCTGGCATTTACAGTTCTGTGATAGTGTCCATGTCAGATCCCCAAAATGTGCTGTGTATTCTAGCCAAGTTTGCCATACAAACTGTGATGACATCCTTGAAGAACAGATCTCTTGTAAGGAGTCCTCAATACTAGTGATAAAGCTATCTATCATAAGCAATTGACAAGTATCAACATATTCAACAAAATAATAAAAAAGAGAATATAGAAACCAAGGAGATGCAGAGACCTCCAACTGACCCAGAACAAGCCCAGAACACAATTATATAAGGCAATTGTTAAGAGACACGAAATCAAATAAGCAACAACACAGTTATAATGGGAGAACATAATGTTGTACTGGCACAAAGAGATAGATCAACTAGATGAAAATCAGTAAATAAATATTAGAACTCAACCAAACCTATGAACAAATAGACTTAGTAGATGTTTACAGATTGATCCACCCAATAACGTCAGAACACACATTCTTCTCAGCTAAACATGGTATGTTTTCTAAAATAGACCACATACTATCCCACAGAACATACTTAACACATGCAAGAGATTATTCTATTCATATTATTTGACTATAGTGCAATGAATTGCAAACAGATGGCAAAAGAAACTACAAAACTTACATAAATACATGAAAATTTACACCCTTCTAAACAACCAGTGGTTCACAGATAAAATGAAAGAAGAAAGTAAACAATATCTATAAATAAATGAGAATGCAGGTACAACATATGGAAACTTCTGGTATGCAATGAAAGCAGTCCTAAGAGAGAAATTTACAGTGGTGAATTCTCACATCAGGAAAACAGAAGGAGAACAAATAAAAAAAATTAATTTTGTACCTCAAGCTTCTAAAAAAAAAGAAGAGCCAGACAAGCTCAAAGCCCATATAAGGAAGGAAAGTATAAAGATCAGAGCAGAAATTAATGCAATGGAGACTAAGAAAGCAATCAAAGAGTTAATGAATTTAAAAATTCATTCTTTGGAAGAATAAATAAAATTGATAAACCTTTAGCCAATATTATTTTTAAAAATGAGAGAAATGACTCAAGTTCATGCATTGAGAAATGAAAAGGGAAAAATCACTGCAGATCCTGTGGAAATTTAGAAACTCCTCAATAACTGCTTTGAAAATCATTACTCTCTTAGGGTTGAAAACACAGCAGAAATCTACAAATTCCTACGTACGTATGAATAACCAAAGCCGAATCAAGAAGATATAAACATTTTGAATAATCAGAATCAATTAATGAGATTGAAAATGTAATTTAAATAATTTATTCACAAAGAAAGCACAGATCCTGATGGATTCATGGCTAAATTCTACAAGCAATTTAAAGAAGATTTAATGTCAATAAGCCTCAAACTATTTAAATTGAAAGTGAAGCAATACTCCTTAACTCATTTCTGCATGCAAGTATTACCCTGATAGTAAAACCAATGAAAGAAGCAACAAAAAATAGAGAAATGCAATCTCCTTAATGAGTATAGATGCAAAAACCCTCAATATGATACTAGCAAAGAGAATGCAGAAAATCATCAAGAAGATTATACATCATGATAAAATGTGATTCATCCCAGGAATGTAGCTATGATATAGAAATACCTCTCCCATACTTGTCTTGGTCTGGAAAGTTTATATTTGTAATCCCATGGAAAAGTTATTGGAATTCTAGTAGTTAACTTCAACCTGTCACTTCCAGTGCAACACACAGTGAGAGAAAGACACTAAGACATATTTATAGTTATGGAAGCCAACGGGATCCTACATCTGGACAGGATGAAGCCGTATCAGAACAAAGGTCTTGACCCAGAACCTAACCAGGATTTTATTAACTCAAGAAGAAGAGAGTGGCTTTAGAATGGCAGGAGATACATGAGTACTGCAAGCTGGGCTATGTAGGAGACCTGAAAGCACCTCTGTTACATGCAGAAAGAGGGTATGCAGGAAGACCAATCGGCATAACACAGGTGAGGTAGCAATGAAGTGTAGGAGGTGGTATTTCAGTTCTGATGTGCAAACTTTTCTGCGCTGGGAAGTCATATAGCCTCTCATCTCAAGGCTCACACCCAGTTGACAGCCCTGGAATAGTGGCTTTGAATATTGCCCAGCTCAGCCATATTCTGATGGGAGTCACAAGGCAGGGAAACAGAGACTGTTAGCTACCCTCAAAGATCAGAACCTCAGTTAGCCCTCCTTACATCACTTAGAGCCAGTTGACTGAAACAGGAAATGGAGAGAGGATCAGTTTTAGCCAAATTGGAGGTAAGTGTTCTTTATTCAAAGACAGTCATCCACTGGTCAACCACAAGATGGTCCAACATATAAAAATCAGTAAGTATAATGCACCATTTCTACAGAGGTAAAGACAAAAATGTCATGATCATATCAAAAGATGCAGAGAATCTTTTAATACAGTCCAACACTCATTCATGGAAAAGACCTCATGGAAAATCGGAATAGATTCACTTCAGCTTGATAGATGTCATCTGTTACAAACCAAAAACCAATACCATTCTAAATGGACAAAAACTGAAAGCTTTCACTTCAAAATCAGGAAAAAAACAAGAATGCCCATTATCACCACTCCTATTCAATATAAATCCTGAAATATTAGCTAGAGCTATTAAACAAGAGAGAGAAATAAAAGGAATGAAGATATAAAAGGAAGAAGTTAAATCATCATTATTTGCAGATGACATGATATTCTAAATAGGAGACCCCAAATACTCCACCAAATGACTTCTGCATTAAATAACCAAATTCAGTAGTGTGGCTAGATACAAAGTCAGTACTCAAAAAACCAATAACATTCCTGTATACAAACAACAAACTCACTGAGAGAGAAATTAGGGGCACTACACAATTCACAATAATATAAAAAAAATGAAACACTTAGCAGTCAATCTATCAAAGACAGTAGAAGATCCATACATTGAAAATTACAGTACTCCACAAAAAAGGAGATTGAAGAGAATATCAGACAATTGAAAGATATCCCTTGTTCATGCATAGGAAGAATACAGGGAAAATGGCCATACTCCAAAAATTGTTATACAAATTGAAGGGACTCCCAATCAAAAGACCATTAACATACCTCTCAGAAGTAGAGAAAATATTCCGAAAATTCATTTGGAATCAGAAGAGACCTAGAATAACAAAAGCAATCCTGGGGAACAAAGGTAAGTCAGGTGGCATCACAATCCCTGACTTGAAATTATACTACAAAGCTACTGTGATAAAATCAGCATGGTATGGTTAAAAAATGAGGATTTGTGGTACAGATTAAAAGATGTAGACAACTACAATAGAACTCAGCTAACTTAGCTTTGACAAAGAGGTCAACCATATTCACTGGAAGAAAGATAGCCTCCTTAATAAATAGTGCTAAAAAATTGAGTCTCTACTTGCTGAAGATTCAAACTAGAACCATGTTTGTCACCATGCACTAACATCAAAATGAATCACGATCTAAATATTAAAAATGAAACACTAAATTCATTGTAAAAGAAACTAGATAGAAATCTTGATGACATAAATGTAGGCATACTGTTCATTAAGAAAACCCAAACTACAAGGGAACTACTTCAAAGAATCAATAACTGAGATATCATTTAAAAACTGCACATCAAAAAAAAAATCACCAACAAAGTTAAATACCACTCACAGAGTGAGAAAAAAATTTTAGCCCATTGTCCTTCAGACAAAAGACTTATATCTAGAACACATAAAGAAATGAAAATAATCAGATCCCTCAAATTCAAAGACCCAAATTGTATCTGAAATGAATATGTATTTCTCATATGAAGAAATTTAAATGGCAAATAAATATACGAAAAAAAGTTCATCACCATTGGTTATTAAAGAGATGCAACTTAAAACAATACTGAAATTCCATCTCACTCTAGAAGGAATGACTATCAATAAGAAATCAGCCAATAACAAATGCTACAGGGGCTGTAAGAAAAAAAGGAACATATCTCTACTGTTAATTAGAGTGTAGACTGGTGCAAGCATTGTGGAAATCAGTGTAGAGATTCCTAAAAATATTACGATTAGAGGTCCCATTTGACCCAGCTCTTTCCTTTTTTGGTATTTTAGCAGAATTAAAAACATCATACCACAGTGATGTATGTGCACTCATGTTTATAGCAGCACAATTTTTAATTACTAAATCTTGGAAACAATGTTAATGCCAATCTACTTAGAAATGGATAAAAAAGATGTGGTATTTTTATGAAATGCTAATCAGCTATAAAGAAGGGTAAATTTGAGACTTTCATCAGTAAATGGAGGCAACTTGAGAAAATACTCATAAGTGAAATAAATCAGACTCTGATGTATAACCATCATATTGTCTTCTAAGTGAAAGAAGCTGAAAGAGTTTTAAAATGCAAGATGTACAATAGATATTGTGAAATAGGAAGAAACCATTCAAAAGGAAAAAGAGACTGGAATGGAGGAAAGGAGAAAAGAAAGAATGGCAAAGAAAAATATTATAAATATATACAACTTAGTTAAGACAGCTATACTACTAATTTTTATTAGTTCATTGAAAAGAGAGGTTTGTGCTTATATTGCTTGATCAATTTTTTATGCCTGTATCTTATAATCTTAGTACCTGCTTTGAAGATCCCAATACACAGTGTATTAACCATTGTTGCTTTCCAATGATCTGATTGTGAAATTTTATATTATCATTTTAAATTTTTTTCTCTTTAGAATAACAAAAGAACATGGTATAATTTTCTGCTTATTTTTAATTTGGTTTAGAGAAAGAATGTTCTGGTAGATTTAGAGATCTTTCAACTCTTGATACATTTATCTTTAAGTAATTTAAACTTTTTAGAGGGATATACTTTATTTTCTGTTTTTTGGACTTTTGTTAGCATATGTTTGGAAGACATAGCAATTATATTCTGTGTGGGCATTAGTATGTGTACATAAATCACCTGTTTTATTTTCATTTTTTTCTTTCTCTCTTCCACTCTCTCCACCTCTTGATTCCCTTCCTTTTCTAGGAAGATCTGTCTTCTTACTTCCTATTATCTATCTTTTATTTTGTCCTTCATTTACATTCTTAGATTTTTGTATAAAAAAAAAATCAGGTGATACTTAAGCTTGTGTGTCTGATTTGTTCACTTAATGTTTTGGTCTCATGGTGCATCCATTTTTCTACAAATGATTCAAGTTTATCCTTCTTTATATCACAGTGAGACTTTATTTTGCGTGAGTAGCACATTTTCTATATGCATTCCTCTGTTGATAAACATATAGACAGATTCCAATATTCAGCAGTTATGAATTGTGCTGCTGTAAACTTGGGAATGTGTGTATCGATGCAATACAAAGTTTTTAACTCTTTCTTGAAGATAACCAGAACTGGAGTAGCAGTGGAATTTCTGCATTTAGTTTCTTTTTTAGGATTCTCCACCTAGATCTCCATAGTGGTTTTATTAGTTCATGTTCTCACCAAGAATGCAGAATAGTTCATTTTCACATTACAGCCATTCTAGAATTTGTTATTTGATTACTTGATAACCGACTATTCTAGTATAAGATAGAATCTCTTTATTTAATAAGAATTTCTAATGGTATATTAGAGTCCAATTGACTTCCTTTATCAACCGTATAAGATAGAATCTCTTTATCTGTTTAGTAATAATTTCTAAGTATATTAGAGTCCAATTGATTTTGTTTATCAACTGTGTCTTATTTTTAGGGGATTTTTAAAATTTCTCATGATTTCTTATAAAAAATGACATCAAATTAAAATAAGGATGCTATATCTTATCCACAAATTAATATTAACTGGAGATTATTCGTGTCATTTATAAGTTTTAGAAAATATATTCTATATTTTGAATGAAATATTTCTATGATTTTTTTCAGTTTTAGGTGGTTTTTTTTTCATTGCTTTACTATAAGGGCTGGGCATATTGTAAAGTGAACAATACACTCTTAGTTTGTTTCCAATTTAAAAACATTTATTACTTTTCTTCCTCATGTCAACAATAAGTTTTTGGAAGTCCTCATAAGAGTTGAACTATTCCCTTTTATTTCTAAAGTTCAACAATACTCCATTATAAGTGTTGAATTTTAAGTACTTTTTCTAATTAAAATAGTTACATATATTTTGTTTTATTTTATTACTCAAAGTAATTAGACTGATATACATTCTAAGGTTCAACTATTTCTTTCGTAACACAAATTCCATGAGGAAGTATTTTTTTTCCTTGCACATATTCATAGTTTGTATTTGTTCATGTTTTGTTGAGATTTTGCAACTCTTTGTTAAGAGGTGGCTTTTCTCTACTTTTCTTTATTTGGGATGTACCTCTCTGATTTTGATATGATTGTAAGTTTAATTACAGAATCAGAATCAGTCATTGTGGTGGACCAGTTTAAAACCTACTCAGGTGGGATCACACAGCTGAATCGAATCAGCCTGGTTCTGGCCGTGAAAGACCTGTCCGGGGAATGTTGACAGAATTCCATAAAAGGAGACCGGCAGGGGCTGCATGCAGTTGATTTCCCAGGAAAAAACTTTGCTATGGCTGTTTTCCTGATAGGAGCTGGGCTGTTCTCTTGAAGGAGGAGCTGGAGTCCTTGCCGTCTCCAGGGATGGTCACTGTTCCCCTCAGGGAAGCCCTGGTCTTCACCTGGAGTGTTGCTTCCTAGCTGTAGTGCAGATCCCTCAGCCTGCTGGCGTAGATCCTTCACTCCTGGTACAGACTTTCTAGCTTCTGCCCCTTGGCTTTTGGGCCTTACTGACACAGATCCTAGATACGGATTTGCGTGAGATATTGTCATGTGCTCTAGACCTTGGACAGGATTCTTTGTATCTCTCTCGTGGAGAGTCTCTTACACTCTTCTGCATCTGACTTTTTGGGTAAATACTATAAATTAATCCTATAAGGGTGTCCTGTATTGTCTTTTCCTCTATAAACCTTAACTACAGCAGTAACAGTTCCTTAGTTTTCTATTTTCTAAACATTTGCATAGAATTGGCACTAGTTATAAAGTGTCCCAATTTATTTCCATATATGTAATTGATTTTTCAGTGATGCTTTCTTACAATTGCTTACAAGAGGTCAGGCAGAAATTAAAACATGTATAGTAGACTTTAAAAAGTACAAGAGTATTTGGCCTTTTTATCTGTTTTCTAACAATTTAGTGTCTCTCTAATGTCACCACCCCATCTTCAAAATGATTCTTCCTTGGATCTACATAGACAGCCTGCCCCATAGTGTTAATATTTTAATCTGGAAGACTTTCACATCTAATAGACTTTAAATCTTATGAAACCTTTTAGAGTTTTTTAACTACAGCTTTGTCATCGACAATTTCACACTTTAATCACCCTAATACACCTTCCCTTAATGTTTAACTTACAGTACTTACCTACTAAAAATGAAATACTAAATGCATGTATTTTTATCCTTTAGTGATCGACATACATATTCTTTTTCATGGTCTCCAGTTTTTTCTCATGAGAAATCAGCGTATCTTCCACTTTCATGATCTGGCTGTGTTGAAGAGTGATTTTTTTCCTTTGATCTGGTGTTACCACCTTAACCTGAGGGGTTTAGGATTACTTAACATTTTTTCCTCTTTCTTGAAATTTGTAGATTGCAAAGACTTTTTACTCTGTGGTTGAATGATTTATTTTTGCCTTTTAATACAAAGTTGATTTATAGTTAGTCATTTATTAAATCTTTAATTTGGATTTTTCTGTTAATGGTATGTTTTCCATTCTGTTGTTTTAAAAGTATGCCAAAAATGTTAAAACTGCTCCTTATCCTCTATAAATTTTAGCATTTCTACATCTATATTATAAAGAGTTTGAAAATTTATTTTCTGAGAATTCCACGTAACTGAGTCGTATTTTTTGCATTTGCATTTATACTCTTTACTAATATTCTTGAAACTTTTATGTAGGCATTGAATAAGAATAAAATGTATGCATTTTTAAAAGTCTTTAATAAATTTAACTTTTCCAGAATACTTTATTTTGTTAACAACACTTTGAGAAGGGCACTTAAAATATGAATCCATATTTACCCAAATACAATAATCATAATAATTCAGATATGTCTTTGAATTTCTATCAAAGTCACTTATGATTCAAGTCACCGTTATAAGGGGGCTGTAGGGTCTCAGCATAAATTTGTATTTAGTACCTTTTCACTTGACTGTATATCAAGTTCTTATTTTTTAATTAATCACCATTAAACTTGTCTCCACAAATATTTATTGTCATGAGGTTGCACAAGTTAGAATCCAGACTCAGAGTTGAGGGGTGAAATCAAGATGTGAGCAAGGCTTCATTCGTTCAGTAGTCTCTTGGTGAGAACCAATTTCCTGCACATGACAGAAAACCAGAGGCTCCATTGTTTTCCTGTTTCTCTTTATACCTGCAGGAAGTACCAGGATCTCCAGTACTGGACTGCAACACCAGTTGTCTTCACATTCACCAGTTGTCTTAATATTATGGTATTCATCTTTACTTCCAACTATAGTAGGAAGTTACTACAGAGTATCTTGCACATTGCATTTGACATTTGCCTCTGAAATATCCTTTAATTCTACATTTTAATTTTCTTTTTCCAAGTGTACTTTCTTTTACAATATTTTAACCCACTTGATTCCATTTTTAATCTGAACTGTTATTGACATGTTATGTAGCACTTTTATATTTTCCTATTTTGTCTTTTGTGTCCTTATTGTCCTCCTGTCTTTCTTTTCAGATACTGTTTTTTCCATGTTATATATATGAAATAATTTAAACACATATTCTGTCTCCTACTATACAGTTTAGAGACATAAAGAATACAGGCAATGATATCACACTGCATAATGGTTTTGTAGTAAAAGAGAAGATTACAACTGTTCTTGCAACAATAATGTAATGATAGCTATAAGAAATGAGAGAGATGCTAATTTGGTTTACTACAGTAAACAAATTTTATTTTGTAGATGCATCCAGTGACATCATGTTGTATATTATGATGCATAAAAACTTACTGATTTTTAAATTATTTTATTAGTACATGCTTTCGGCACTGCAAGTTTACATTCACTTATGGAGGAGATACTTGAACAAAGCACAGTTTAATTTTTTAAAATACTCTTTTCCTTCTCATTTCCCTCCTTCACTCCATGTTTAATGCCTCTTTCCATATTTTCATTATCATCATTATTAATTCATGTTCATAGCATATACTGTTTACATTCATTGTGGGTGTTTTGTACTTACACATTTCACATCTTAATTCTTCTCATTTCCTCTATTCAATAGATGTTGCTGGGAAACTTGTATAACTATTTTCAGAAGATTGAACCATATTTCTTACTATAATCTGAACTCAATCAAAATGATCAATGATATAAACATTAAAACAATCAGTACAGTTGCTGAAACATAAAATAGATAAAACACTTGAAGTCCTTTGTACCACAAGTAAAAGTAACAACAAATTGAATAATATCAAACTACAAAGCTCCTGTGCAACAAACGAAACACATAATAGAGTGAAGAGTCAGTCTATAGACTGGGAAAAAACATGTCAGCTACTATTCAAAAAGAGGACTAATATCTAGAATAAATAAAGAACTCAAAAAATTAGATTGCTCAAAGTAAGAGGTCCAATCAAGAAATTGTAATGTGAAATGAATAAACAGTTCTCAGAAGATGTACAAATGGCCAACAAATATATGAAAACTTGTTCAACATCTTAGCCTTTAGAGAAATGCAAATTAAAACAATGCTACAATGTCATCCTATTTCAGAAATAATGACAATCATCAAGAAGGCAAAGAACAAAAAAATGAATAAATAATTGGAACAATAACAAATTCTGGCATAGCTATGGTGAAAATGGAAACTGCTTTATATTTTAGTGGGAATGTATTAATTAGTACAACCATTATGGAAAATAGTATGGTGATTTTTCAAAGAACTAAAAAATCCATTTAACTAAGCTATTTGGCTCCAAAGAGCTAAAGATATCATATGATAGCATTATATGCATACCAGTGTTTACAACTGCACAATTCATAATAGCTAAATCTTGGAAGGAGCCTGTATGCCCATTATCAGATGAAGGGATGAAGACAATGTGATACTTACTTATAATGGAATGTTACTGGGCTATAACAAGGGGTAAGTTTGAAATACTGAGAGAAAAATGAATGCAGCTGAGAAATATAACACTGAGTGATATAAACTAGACACACAGACTTAAATGGCATATGGTGTCTCTCATTTGAGTGAGGTGAAGTACAAAGCAAAATACAAGGTAAATAGAAGGAAGCAAGGAGATATATCTTTCACAAATGGGAGGAGATCTAGGAGACATGGAACAACTGATTTTTAGTAAGATTTAAAAGACAATTTAAGTTCATGTTTTCCTTGTAATAAGAAAGATTGTGATACATCATTTCTAAATCCTTCTTACTTCCCAATTGATTTTCAGTTTCTGTGTGTTTTGTTTTGTTTTGTTTTGTTTTGTTTTGTTTTGAGGCAGGGTTTTTCTGAGCAGTTCAGACTGGCCTTGGCTCACTATGGCGCTCAGGTTGGCCTTATTCTGTCAGAAATCCTCCTGATTCAGCTTTCAGTACTGGGATCACAGGCCCAGCAGCATGTGTGTTCTTTAAATCACATCAGAGGAATGACTAATGATGATATATTTAAGAAGACACAATAACAGGATAGACTTACTATTCTAAAATCACAAATCCTTAGTGCGTTTCACTCCCTTACAGAGCCTAAGCTTAAAGACATTAGCAGAAAAGCAGAAATGACAGAGAGAGTGGGATGAGATAACTTATGATTGAAGAAGAGAAAATAGAGTAAGTCATGCAGGAACACAGATTTAGCATAACAATTAAGGTGATATCATCTAAATACTCACTGTGTGTGTGTGTCTGTGTGCAAGTGTCTTTGCTGTTTTCCTGAATAGAAAAACTTGCCCTGGCTTGCCAAGCCATTCTATAGCCAATATATATGCAGCAAAACCATATTCTTTTCATGTGATGAAATATGTCAAGCTGCAAAATTGCTTTCAAATCTTTGTGAAATTTTAAATTTTCAAATTTTATTCCATAAGAATACTAGCTGAAATTCCTTTTGATTTCTATTAAGCATAATTTGTAATATTTTGTGGTATATAAATCCCCACAACCACTTTAGGGTGGAACTAGCTATTGTGTATAGCTATCCTGTTTCCTTGCTGTGGATGTTTAAAATTGCTCTCCAGCAAAAAGCTACCATTGCTGTTTCATCTGTGCTCCATATGCTAATTAATATGTAAATTTTAATCTATATTCTTTTCTTAAAACTAAATTCATTTTGAGTATTGCAGTGTAGCATTACATTTGCCCCTTGATTTATAATTGAAGCAGGTTGCACTTATTAATATACTTCCTCTAGGCAAGGACAGAAAAAGTATGGCTATATTTTTAAAAACTGTAATAAAAGAAGACTGTAAAAGTTTGATTAATATTTCATTTTTCCATCTTTGAAAATACAGGACTGCATGAGGATGCCTTGGGCTAAAATATTTAGATTCTTGAATTAAATATTGAATATATTTATCTAGTTCTTACCAAAAGAGCATTCTAAGTTTGTATTATATCATCTAGACTGTCTAATTTTCAGATAATTGAATTATTTTAAAATAATAGAGATAAATTATATACTTAAGAAATAAAGCTAAAATAATCATAAAAAATATTACAAGTGAAAATATCAGCCTAACGTTTTATCTGAAATCCCACAGCTTAGTTCAAATAACCCAGAGGAGGCCAAGTTCCCCTGTGAATAGATTAAAGAATAGCTACCTATTTATCCCTTGCTTTCTGTACCCTTTTTAACTGCTTAAGAGTTCAATGCAAGTGGAGATTAGGACTGAGTCACCTCTTCATTTTTCTGTGACTGTCACAAAACATTATAAACCTTTCATGTTCCATTTTGGAGAATAATTGAATTTCAGAATATAAAATTACTAATGGCATTTTAATTCAGTACTGATCTGGCATGCAAATTCCTTTTTCAACATACAGCTAACATCATCACACATTTCAGAGGACTCTTCTGTTTCCTGAGACTACTCCTGCCCTGAGTTTCCCTTCTATATTTGAAGGCTCCTAGATGTTACATTGATTGTCATGAAAACGAAATTGTTCCTAGTTTGATTCCAAGTACTCTGTCATTTTTCTTTTAGGGCTGCAGGCAAAAGAATTTTCAGTGTTTGTTAATCTTTTTCTTTATTTTTATCTTCACTTTCCATTTTTAACAACCTCATACATAATTATTTTCCTTGTTCTTTATTTTAATCATACAATTTAATTAGACCAGTTTCCTATGTACTTGACATCAATCCAGGCACTGGGGAACCAGGAGTGAAAAGTTAAGTAAAGGAGGCAACCACAAGGCAGAATAGTAACACCTCCCCCAATCCTCGTTTCACCGACACATCAAGTTGAATACCTACTCATTCATCAGCATACCTAAATAGCTAACAAAAATCACTAGAGAGGCCACAGTGGATTATTTTACTGTAAGTTAAATAAAATGTCTGTGCTGTGCTTACCTGTCTCCACAAGGCACACCTTGAAGAGATGCCATTTCCTAGGAACTTTGAACTGAACTGAGCCAGTGGAGCTAAGGGACTATCTACTTCCTCCAATTCCCTTCCATCCTCAGGCAGCAGAATGGAGAGCAGTGTCCAGCCATCAGGGTACAATGCATGTGGACTCAGAGTCTTTCTTGGGCCCTGTGCCAGCTCTAAAGCAGTGAGACCCAGCCCTGAGTAGAAACTGAAGTCTCTGTAGACAAACCAGAGCTGATAGACTGTTGAGGGCATCAGGATAAGACCTGTGCATTAGTAATTCAGTTATCTGAAAATTAGGTAGTCTAGAAAAAGCAATAGATGTAGATAATACATTAATAGTAAGCTCTAAAGAATGAATGGATTTGGGTGGAAATGGAGATCGTTATGGTAAGTGCACAAATCTGGCAGGCAAGAAAAATATTGCATGATTTTACATGTAGAATCTAAAGAAAATCTCAGCACATGCAAATTGGAAGTAGGATGGCCGTGGTCAGAGCCTCAGGAGGGAGATGGATGAGGAAAGGTTTATCAGTAGGTAGTAACTACAGTTAGGAACAAGAAGTTTTGAGATGCTATTGCATAGATTGGAGAATACAGATGAGAAAAGTGTATTGTACATTTCCAAAAAAGGGTAAGAAATGATTTTGAATGTTGTATCAGCCAAGAAATGATAAATGTTTATGGAAATAGATGTTAGATATTATTTACATTATGCATACATGTAACTAAATATGACACAGCACCCATTAACATGTACAACTTTAAAATTATTGTGCATTAAAAATGGACTAAAAGTAGACAAGAAAGATGATGTTTGAGAGTTTAGAAAATTAAGTTACTTCAAACAAAAAAAGATTCAAAGAAAATGTTTCAATGTTCCTATGTAGACTATATTTATGAATATACATATTTACATATAATAAATTTTGTATTCTCAGTGGAAAGTCTTTACTGGGGTTAACAAATATTGCTGTACCGGTCTTTTCTTAGAAAGAAAATTGTGAATCATAGAAAGAAAGAAGATGAAAGAGAGTGGAAAGAAAGGAAAGGAAGGAAGGAAAGCAAGAAACAAGGAAACAAAAGAAACAAAGAGAGCAAGAGAGAAGAAACAAAGAAAGAGAGAGAAAGAAAGAAAGAAAGAAAGAAAGAAAGAAAGAAAGAAAGAAAGAAAGAAGCAAGAAAGCAAGCAAGCAAGCAAGCAAGCAAGAAAGAAAGAAAGAAAAAGAAAAAAGAGGGAAACATAAAAAGAAGTGAAAATAACAAGGAAAAAAATCAAGGGATAAAGAATGAAAAAAAAAGAAAGAACAGGAGAAGGAAGTGTGAGGGAGGGAAGGGAAGGGAACACATTGCTTCCATGAACGTATTTTTTCATATTCTTTAACAAATATTTACTTATTTAACCATCGCACTTTCTCTCCACACCAAATTTAACTAGCAAATAACTTTTAAACATAAGTTAAAATTCCCCAAATAAGGAGACATTTGTCTGCAATTATATATGACTAAAGAATCTTAAAATAATTATTTGCTTGAATCTCAACTCAACCACATTCTGTGGAAGAATTAGTGCTCTACTTTAGGGTTAAACTTCTGAACATAAAAGCGCAATTAATCACTTTATTATGAAGCCTACAAAAATTTGATCATAAAATAAGAATGAGCCCTTCTTTCTCTACTCAAGCAAGATTTCAATATAGGAACTTTAATTCAGAGTAGATCTTGACTCTCCAATGCCAAATATTCAGTCTGCTACAAAAGATATCAACCACCATCTCTCTAGTCTCCTTTTTTGTGAGTAGATGTGTTGATTATGTATCTCATCTCAGACACTAAGCTGCATAGGAGAGAAAATGAAAAGCTATGTTGTATAGTCATTTATGATTTATACAGAATTTTTGCATTTTATAATATCCAGTGATACTAGAAGCTTTTCATGTCACCATTTGATGTAGAAACTGAAATTAAATATGCATAAAAACCATTGAAAATTACACATGTAAAATAGTATAAAAATGTTAAGTATGGATATTCTGGCAAATAAATACATGAAAAAATGTTCATCATCATTAGTCATGAGAGAAATGCAAATTAAAACTACACTGAGATTCCATCTCACTCCAGAAAGAATGGCCAAGATAGAAAACACTACCAACAACAAGTGTTGGAGAGGCTGTGGGGGAAAAGGAACTCTTCTGCACTGTTGGTGGGAGTGTAGACTGGTGCAACGACTGTGGAGGTCAGTCTGGAGATTCCTCAAAAAGCTGGGTATGGAAGTCCCATTTGACCCAGCTATTC
>PVJX010000586.1:43366-108480 GCA_004027295.1 Dolichotis patagonum | reverse complement strand
TTCTCTTTTTAATATCACTTCTTACTTTCTAGCTTCAATGCTGTGAGTGATCCTTCAGAGACTTATTTATTTGTCATAAAAGACAAAATATAAAGTAATTTTTTTAAACTTGTAGGTGAGGGTGAAATAGAATCTAATGAAAGAAGCTAATAATTTTATCTTGACTACGAGAGACAATGGCTAAGGCATATCTATTATAAGCAAATTTTTAAGTTGACTGAAGTAAAATTTATCAATTTTTCTTTGAGAGTCCTTTTGTTTTGATCTTTCCATGAAACCTATGCCTGGTAAAAATCATGAAAGTTTTCATCCCTAGTAGTTTTAAAAGAGATTATATTTATATCTAAATTCTATTTCAAAATAATTTTGAGGTGATGTGATATGAGACCATTTTTATGCAAATATCCAATTAATTTTCCAGCACTTTTCCATGAAGTATTTGGAAAAAAATATCTTGAATATATAACTAGATATGTCATTTTTTTCATTTTGTGTTCATATCTGTTCCAATGACCAATTGTGTTTTGCTATATGATAATTATAAGTTATTTTCACTATATATTTTTAGAAATTAAAAATTAAAAAATATTCTTTTATTAAGATTGTGATAGCTATTCTTGGTTTTTTGTGTTTCTTTTCCCAATCTCCAACTCTGTCACAGTTTTGTAGATCAAATTAGGAATAATGAACATTATATTTGGGAGGATGGATATGTGTGTCTATTTATGATCAAATTTTATAAACCTTTAGCAATGTTTTGTTGCTTTTTATGTTGTAATATTTTAAGCATTTTGTGAATTTATGCTTATTTGTTTTGTATTTTATTGCTATTGTAATTTGATAGTTCCTTTGTCACTTTTATTGAATGCAAATGAGAATAAAATTGCTCTATTTGTTTATTATGACCAGTTTTTAAATTTACTTAATATAGCTATTTCTAAGAGAATACTTAGAACTTCTCATCTATTCAATTAAGTCATCTATAAAGGGAGACAATTACTTTCCTGATGTTTGAATTTATTTCATTTTCTCCTGCATTATAAGTATGAGGACCTCTACCACTGTCTTATGTAATAGAAAATATAAAATCTTGCATTTTACTTAACGTTAGGACAGAGACATTCAATCTGTTCCCAAAAGAAAGCTTTTTTTCTGTTTACGATTCTTTTCAAGGTTTGAGAAAGAACTTTCATTAATTCTTTCATTCAGAATTTAGACAGTTAAAGACTGTCTAAAGTATGTTCTACATATTTTAAAAATGTTCCTATATTGTCATTTTGTTTCATTATTACGTTGAAACAAAAATGAATGTTTTGGAGTTAAACATATCCTGCATTTTCCTTAGATAAATTCACTCAACTACCTCATTTAATCATTATAATCTCTATGAATTAATTATAAAAAATCATTTTATAACTAAATGAATTGAAAGAGCAATATACTAATCAAATACACAATCTCAAACATTTAAAAATGTAAAGAAGCTTTTTATTTAGAATGTTTATTTAAATTTTCTAAGGAAGACAATGAAAATTTCTCACTGTGTTAAACATACATTACAGGTGAATTAAAAAAGTGTAAAATATGAGAAAGTAAACAAATGCCTTTGAAACCTACAGTGTGGAGTGTATTTGGAATAAGCTTATTTTGAGAAATGATTCACTTCAAAACTGAGTGGTTTCTGAAATATGCCCTTAACTCAAGGTGTACCAATCAAGAGGCATGGTGGTTTGTTAACTAAACAGTAATTCTTCTGTTCCTTCTCTTAATTTGAAAAACATTACTCTTGAGTCTGTGGTAGCCACGTAAGCTTTTAGTCTTCCACAAAGAACACTTAATAAATTGATTAATACTGTTAATCAATTAGTGGGCTTACCCTCAGAAAATTCAACAGCTCAAGGCTCTAATTGTATGTCGACTCTGTTAAATGAGGTGTGCAAACTTTTGAACATTTTCCTTTTGCAGAAAATTCCCTATCAACTTGGAACAGATGGGCTGATGGAGTATTTTAATCAAACACCCAAACAGATGGTAAGAAAATTCGTCATCAGTGAACCAAAACATTGGAATAAATTGATACCTTTTGTCTATTTTGCCTACTGGGATGTTAGTCAATCATCATCAGACTTGTCTTCTTTGAAATTCACTATGAGAGAATTTCCAATTAGGGAAAACCAGCAAGTGCACGCTAGCTTGAGGGATGAGAAGCATTTTAATGATATTGGTCAAATGTTAAAATAGAATAAAATTGGCAGGGATAGCAACAGAGCTCAACCTTAAGAGAAAACAACGACAACAACAGCAACAACAAAACAACAGCAGCTCAGGAAAGTTTCTCCCAAAATATAGAAAAAAAATCTTCATCCTGGGTGCAAAACTTACTGAAGCCAATAGCTTTATCTTTCTCATCAGTTTTCTGAGCCTTACAAGGTTATGATTACAAACTTGCAGACATCTTGTGAAGACAACAATGTAGCCAACAGCACTAAAGCAACCTTTCCTCATGTGTGGCAGTGTATAAGTATATTAATATCCTTATTGTTATTGATATTTCAATTAATTATAACGGGATTTGGAGGGGGTTTTTTTTGCTATTTTGACAGCAAAAGAGAAATCTGATACTTGTACATTAAGTAAAAAATTTAATATTTCTTAAGTGTCAGATGCAAATATGGTAACTAACTTTTCGTGGACCATGACATGTTAATGGGTACCCTTTCTTAAAATAGCCTTTGTAGCTTAATTTTTCCCTCTAATATTAGTTTGGATTTGGTGAAGTTATGCTAAATTCAACAATTTCTTTACATGAAATTATCATATAATGCAAATTCAAATATAATTTGAAATATAATTTAAAATTATAATTTATAATTTAAAATTTTAAAATACATTATTTATAAGCTAAAAACATACTTGAAATAGTTAATGCTAACTTCCTATTTTTTAGTTTTCTAACTTGGTGTAGCTATTCCCTGAACTTTAGTGTTTTGTTTTTCTCTAGCAAAACTTCCTGCTAAGGTAATCCTAGGGGGAAAAGGCAGCAGATACATGATATTTTTCATTCAATTTCTTCAGTCAATAACTATGGTCAGATAGAAACTCTATATTAATCACCTTTTGTGAGAGCTTTGAGTTCTTATTAAGAACTCTAATTCCAAACCAGTATCAAAAGGTTTATTTCATTTTTTCCTCTTTCCATATTTTCAGTTCTCCTTTGAATATGAGAAAGCATTTTCACATTTCCTACTGTGTTTGGTAATTTGTTTTATTTGCTTGAATATGAGCAGTATCTCCAATTGATGAACTCCTCTGCATTCTGAGCTCTATAAAATACACCAGCTAACTGACTACTTCTTAGGTTTCAGCCTTACTGAATATAGCGACAGTGCCAGTGAAATCCTTGACCCTGCCCTCACAGAATACTGCAGCCACAGCAAACAATTTGTCAGGCCCACATTCTGACATGTTAGTTCCCTAGCCAAATTCTTACTCCCAGGGGCACATTGGACAGACGCTCAAGTCAGCCCTGCCACAGCCAAATCCTTACTAGATGGATCCTTGGCCAAAATAAAAGAGAACATGAAGCAGTTGAACAGTTAGGTTTATCTCAGATATCCTCTTATTTGTACTTGTTTTAAATTTTTTTTTCCCTGGTAACAGGGATTGAACTCACAACATTACACTTGCCAGGCAGGCACTTATGCCACTACGCTAAATTTCTGGCTCTTACTTGTATTTTTAATACTGAGTTTATGCTCCACACTATGATCTAAATATTGAAATGTTGAAGCCTAGCAACCAGTGTGATGATATTAGAAGGGGGCGGGTCTCTTGGGAAACAAGGTCAGGAGGATGAGTCTCTAACACATATGATTGGCACTCTTCAAGTTGAGCTGTTCTGCTCCTCCTTCCATGTAAGTTCAAGATGAGCAGGCTGCCCATTTTTTCTATTTTTTTCATTTTTTCTATTAAAACTAATAGTTTTACAGTTTAGGACTTCTAAGTCATTTTAATTTCCTGTATAGTGTATGAAATAAGGGTCTAATTTCATTCTTTTGCATGTGTATATCCAGTTATCCCAGCAGTATTTGTTGCAGAAATTACCCTTTCCCATTGTGTGTTCTAAGCACCTTTGTCAAAAATCAATTAATTGTATGTAGGTTTAGTTCCAGACTTTCTTTTCTGTTACATTGATCTATGTCTCTGTTTCTTTATGCCAATCATGCTCTAGTTTGACTACTAAAATTGTAGTATATTTTGAAGTCAGGTAGCAAAACACCTTTGAATTTATACTTTGTGGTTAAGGTTGCTTTGAGTATTTGGGTAGTTTAATTCCTTACAATTTTAATATTGCTTTTTTCTACTTCTGGAAATATATCAATGGGTTTTGATATGGGTTATTTGATACCTTGGGTAGCACGGTTATCTTAACTATATGAATGCTTGCAGTATAACATATGTTTCCATTTATATGTCATCAATTTCTTTCATCAAAGATTTCTTTCATCAAAGAGTACAGATACTTAACCTCCTTAGGTAACATATTCCTAAGGATTTAATTTTATTTGTAACTATTACATGGGATTGTACTTTGGATTTCACTTCTAAAGAGTTTGTTACTGTACTATAGAAAGAGTACTGAATTGCCTTTGTGTTTTTATTTCATTTTCAGTGAAACACAAGATGCATAGTGGAGCAGGAAAGGAGCTCATTCTGACTTTCAGGTGTCCTAGTGCTTGCTGTCAGCTTCAGAGGAAAGCGTTCACTAAAGGACAGAAGTGTTATTTTAAAATACCTTGCCTTATGTTTTCTTCTTAGGATGAGGTTTGTCCTAATGTAAGAGTTAGACTTAGAAGTTGTTTCTGCCTTTTTAATCTACCAATTTAAAGAAATTTAAAAAATTAACTAGAGTTGAAGAGGATGAAAAATGACAGGATGCAAAAGTGACAATTTCTACATGACATTGCTCCTGAGAGTGCATATGCATTTGCACACAAATATTTAACAAACATTTAGAGGGTGTGTATGCATATGCACATAATGTAACTACCTACACGAGATAGGAGACTTAAAAATAAACAGGCTTTGTTTATAATTGGAAAATACTGTATTCGTTGCATAGTAATAGGAATAATTTGCCAAAATGAGTGTTTCTCACACAATAAATGTAGAAAGCCAGTGACCTTTGTCTTTGAGATATTCAGCTATAAATATATAATTGATTCTCTTTCTCACTGCTATTACTATTGTGATCTTTTTAATTATAATTCCCCTTGTTTATGCTGAGAACCACACATTAATAACAAATTAAGGAGTATAAAATGGATATTTAAAAGTGGAAAAGGTCAAAATATTAAATTTATTCTGTCAGAAATCATGGAATTTGTTTTTAATTAACTCACATCACTTATAAGTTTTGCTGGGACATATTTTGCATATCAATATTGATTTACTCCCATAAGTAATTTCCTAATATTCATAATCTTTCAACTCAAAGTAGGTATTTTATTGTGTTTTAGTAGTGACTTGTATCTTTTCCACATTGTTTTAATAATAAAGAAGGCAGTGTTGGAGGGACAACTGAACCAGAGATAGAAACATTTTCTATAAAAGACTGGGTAGCCATTCTTTTAAACTAATTTGAAGGCTATATGTTCTCTGTTACAAATGCTGATCTCTGTGGTTATATAGGAAGGCAGCTATAGGTGGCATGTATTTCAGCATGACTTGGTTTTCAGGCCATAGTTTGGCGTATTCTTTTTAAAGTTTTCTTCAGTAACTGTAGCAGAAAATCTGACAGCCAATCTTTACTAGTCCACACCTAGTGTACTTTGAGAGGCAAGAGGACCAAATTCATTTCAGAATAATTCACATGACAAACTATTGATAAGACTAACATTAAATGTAATTTAATATAACAAAAACAAACTGTTCAACAGATTTTTTGCTTGCATACAAACACAAAAACTAAATAAAATAATTTTCCTTTGCATAATTCAACTTTCTGCCATATGTCAAGATTAAAATCACTGGGAAAACAAAAGCTTTTAAAATATTTTCCAATTCATAATGCTAAACTGAAATCTCCAACCTGCTTTCATTTTGCATTGAAACCTCTGCCTCTTTTTATATTATAATGATGTAATTTTCTCTGCTTATATAAATTCTACTTTTTCTTCTTCTTATATTTAAGAATTTATTCTTGGAAACACATCCTTTGTGCTCTTAATCACCCAATTCTTCCACCCAAGATCATTCTATCAGCAAACTGACATGCTCAATTGTTCCCTGATAAAAATAATAAAACGAAAACACCCATCAAATATCCTTTTTTGATGTCATATTTAAATCCCAGCTGTTAATGTAGTTCTTTGCTCCTCTTCACAGAAATCACTTTTTAGAGTGTTGATAAGGGTCACTTCCTCCACTTCTTTGTCTTCCCTTTTTGCCCTAACAAATGAGTAACTGTGTTTTCACTGTACGGTTCCACAAAGTAGTGCTTACATAGTTTATTAGTGCCTCATTGATTGTGTCAGTTACAACTCCTATGTTTTTTTCTCCTTATCCTCCCCAACATCAGTACAATGCTGTTTTAGAATTGTTGCATTTCTTTGAGATTCCATGACATCACATGGTAGATGAATTTTCTCTTGTTTTAGATGCTAACCTTTTTCTGGCACATTCACTACATTTGCTTTTTTTTTTTTTTTCATTTGGCATTTTAATACTTGAGAACATTTGGACTGGGTTTGCTCAAGTATACTCATTAATTTGCATGGATTTAAATATTCTATATTGAAATGTCTTCAAACACCACTTAAGGCTTCACTGAGCTCTTCAACAGCATTTTTAAAGCATCTAAGCAAATGCCTGATAGCAGTTCCAAAACTGATCATTTTCCTTTCTAAACTTGGCACTCAAATCATCCATAATTAAGACAAACGTACCTAGAATGGGGCCAGGGATTTAGCTCGGTGGTGTAAGCATCTGCCTGGCAAGTGCAAAGTTCTGAGTTTGATCCCAGGTACAAAAAAAAACCCAAACATGTACCTAGAATTATTTATGTGTATATGCGTCTATCTTAAATTCTATAAACTCCACATATATCAAACACTACTTACAACAAGAAACAGAGTAATCCATTAATAAGCGAATTCTCCTGTATTTTAAAGTATATGTAGTACGGGTACACAATTTTTAAATGAAGCACTTGGAATTCTAATGTAAACTACTTCATATCTTACCAGCAGAATTTATTTTACTTTCACTGGTTCATGTCAGAAATATATAATGTTGCCCTCCCTCTCCACCACGGAGACCTCTGCAGCCAGTGTGATCATCAGCAACCCCTACTCTTCCACCTCAAAGACCTGAGGGGTGGTAAGATTATCAGTAGGCCCTTACCCTCCTCCCCAGAGACATTGGGGCTGGTCAGAATGTAGGTTGCCATTCCTCCTCCACTCCAGAGACCTTTGGATGGAGGGAACATTGGTCATAACTCCCCCTCAACCAGGACCTCAACTGCCCACAGACCATCAGCGACCCTATCCACTATAGCAGAACCCTCCACCAGCCCACCCCCACAGAGAACCTCAGCAGGCCTGAGACAATGTGATGAGTATCCCCTCAAATTGAGGAGCTTGGTGGATCAACAGGAGAAGCGGAAAACACTTACCCCAGCTGTAGGACTTTGGTGAGTATGGATGAGTCCTTCTTCCATACAGAGAATAGCAGGTGGCTTGAGGAGAGTATCAACAAGACCTCCCCAACTTGGAGGGGCTTGAAAGGGCTTAGGTGTCTCCCAGTGACACAGTAGGGTCCCAGTTGAGGTGCACAATGTAGCCAGGTAAATCTGGCAGCCTGGAGCAACCTAAAGCAACAGTAACAATAGGAGATAAGAGTTGGCTTACACCAATGCTTCTAGGCCAATCAGCCTTGGGAGAATATAGGACTCACCCAACAGGCCCTGCAGGAGGAATTCAGGTGACTGGTTCCTCTCTTCATTGTGGGACTCAGCAAACATCACCCATACACTAGGATCCTAAGATACAATCAACAATCACTTGAGATTAGTGGGATTCAAAAGACCAAAATATTAATGCAAGTGGTAAAAATGACAATACAAAAAAAAAACCAAAATGCAATCTAAAATGCCCAGTCCATCAGAGACAACTACAGGAGACATTGAAATAGAATACATTACAAGTCATACATCTGAAATTTCTGAAAACATAGCAAGTGAAATAAAGAAACAAATCCATGAGGCTTTACAGTAAATCAGATTAGAAGTAATCCGTCAAGTACAGAAAGAAATGACCACCTTAACAAAGAAATTGCTCAGTATAGCTAGAGAGGACATAGATAGAAATGTACAGAAGCATGGGAAAATGACAGAAATCTTGTATGAACAATTTTGGAAAGAAATAGAATACATTGAACAAATGCAAATGGACATCCAGAAAATAAAAACTCCACTGAAAGATGGTGAAAACATTTGAATGAAGGTGAGGATAGACTTTTAGACCTCAAAGACAAGATTGCAGCTAGTGATCATGAAAGGAAAGAACTTTTAAAAATAACAAGGGAGTATGAAATAACAATTTATAGCTTCAAGACAATGCAAAGAGAAGCAATATAAGACTGATAAGTGTCAATAAAAATGAGAGTCAATGCAAATGACAATAAAAAAACTATTCACAGAAGCAATTGCAGAAAATTTTCCAAACATGGAAAAAGAGTAGGATATCCAGATTAATAAGGCATATAGAACACCAAATAGTATTAGCAAAAATAAATCTACATCCAGACATATAATAATTAAGATCCCAGAAATTCAGCATAAAAACAGAATATTAAGTTATTAGAGAAAAGACACAACTCACCTATCAAGAAAAGCCCATAAAAATCATGGCAGACTTTTCAGCACAAGTCCTCAAGTTAAGATGAACTTGCAGTGAAGTATTTCAAGCCTTGAAAGAAAACAATTTTGAACCCATATTGATATACCCTACAAGATGTTCTTTCAAAATTAATGGAGAAATATGATGCTTCCATGACAAAGAACAACTGAAAAAATTCATGTCTACCAAGCTAACTGTTATGGATTGAGAACTGGTGGTCAACTTAACGCCAGCTGGATTACATCAGTGTGGCGCTGAGTGGAGATGTTTCACCTGAGGAAGGTTGTCAGGATAAATGGAGACGTGGAGAAGGAGAAGGAGAGCATTGAGGGCGTTGAGGCATTGTGAGGTCTCCTAGGAGTTGCTGTTTGAGCCATTAGGTTCTCCTGGAGAAGCTCTGGCCCTCACATCGAGCATTGCTTCCTGGCTCCAGAGGGGAAGACATGTGCTGCTTGGTCTCTAGGATGGACTAGTCACACTGGATTCCTGGCATGTACTCGACTGTGCTTGTTGTCTTCAGAGCTCGGGGCCTACGTGTCGCTGAGGCTGGCTGTGGTGCTTTTCAGGACAGCCCTGGTGTTTGTTGTGAGTGTGACTTCTTGGCTCTAGCACAGAACCCTCCACCTATCAGCACAGCTCCTTCATCCTGCTGGCATAGTCTTTCTAGTTTCCACCACTGACTTTGGGCCTTCCCGGCATGGATCCATAAAAGAGACCGGCATGAGTCCTTCTTGTGGGCTCTAGACCTCCAGTTGGATTCGTGGGAGGCATTGTCATGAGCTCTGGGTCTTTATCTGGACTCATGTGGAACAATGCTGTGGGATTTAGGCCCTTGGCTAAATATTCTATGTCTTTGGTGTTGTGAATAGATTTCCTGCATTTTCTTATGTTAACATTGAGTGACCATCATAAAAATAATATTATAAATTCCATGTCCTGATTCTAATTGTTCTCTGCACAACCCCTGACTACAACACTAACCCTAGAAAGGATACTGAAAGAAATACTACAGAGAGATAAACATTACTACAATTCCTAGAAACACAACAGAAAAAAAAAACACCCAGTAGGGCAAAGAGTTAAACAAAGGGGAAAGTCAGGAAGCCAACAACAGGAAAAAATACTCTGAGAGGGTTAAGCTAGTATATATCAGTTATATCCATTAATGTAAATGGGCTCAATTCACCAATTAAAAGAAATAGATTGACAGAATGGTTCAAGAAACAGGATCCAACAATATGCTGTGTTCAAGAAATATATCTGACCCAAAAGGAAATTCATAAATTAAATGTCAAAGGATGGAAAATAATATTCCATGTGATAGGCACCCAGAAGAAAGCAAGGGTAGCTATTCTGCTTGCACACAATGTAAACTTCAAACCAAAATTGATCAAAAGAAGGTTACTACATACTTGTGAGGTGAAAAATTCAAGAGGAAGAGCTAGCAATTATATATACACATGCACCAAATATATGAGCACCCAACTGTATAAGACAAATACAAGTACACATGAAAAACAAAATACACAATGACATAATTGTAATAGAGGACCTTAATACCCATTGCCAGTAGGAGATAGATCAACTAGACCAAACAGTTGGTAAAGAAATAACAGAACTGAATCAGACCTGTGAACAAACAGACTTAGTAGATGTTTACAGAGTGTTTCATCCAACCTGAGAATACACATTCTTCTCAGCTGCACATAAGACATTCTCCAAAATGGACCATATATTAGCCATAGAACAAGCTTAAGTAAATGCAAAGGGATTGAAATCATTACATGAATATTATCTGATCATAGTGCCCTGAAATCGGAAAGTAATGGCAAAAGAAACTGCAGAAGCTACATAAACACATGGAAATTAAATAACAACATGTTGGACAACCAATGGGTTACAGATGAAATTAAAGAAGAAATTAAATACCTAAAATTCAACAAAATGCAGATACAACTGTTATGGTTTGAGAACTGGGGGGATGCAATGAAGGTGGTACTGAGAAGAAAATATATAGCAATAAATTGTCACATCAGGAAAACAGAGGGAGTACAAATAAACAACTTAATGCTACACCTCAAGCTTCTACAAAAAGAAGAGCAAGTCAAGCCCAAAGTTCATAGAAGAGAGGAAATTATAAAGATCAGAGCATAAATCAATGCAATGAAGACTAAGAAAACAATGCAAATAATTAATGAACTGAAGTGATGGTTCCTTGAAAGAATAAATAAAATTGATAATGCCCTAGGCATCTTTATCAAGAAAAAGAAAGAAAGAAACTCAAATTCATGCAACAAGGAATGAAAATGATTAAATTAGTATAGATCCCATGGAAATTCAGAAGACCATCAATCCTTACTTTGAAAATCTTTTCTCACCTAAGGTAAAAAACACAGAGGAAATGGACAAATTCCTAGAAATGTATGAACTACCAAAGCTGAAACAAGAAAATATAACTATTTTGAATAACCCAACATCAACTGCTGAAATAGAAAATATGGTTAAATAATTACCAGCAAAGAAAGCTCAGGTCCTGATGGATTATCAGATGAATTCTATAAGAAGTTTGGAGAAGATTTAATGCAGATACTCCTCAAATGCTTCAATGAAATTGATAGAGAAGCAATCCTCCCTAACACATTCTTGAAGGCAAGTATGACACTGATACCAAAACCAGAAAAAGACTCAATCAAAAAGGAAAACTATAGTCTAGTCTTCACAATGAGCATCAGTGCAAAGATTCTGAATAAAATACTGGCAAAAAGAATGCAATCAATGATCAAAAAGATTATACATCATGACCAAGTGGGATTTATCCCAGGAATTCAGGGATGCTTTAACATGTGCAAATCAATAAATGTCATACACCATATCAACAGAGCCAAAGACAAAAATAACATGATCATCTCAATAGTTGCAGAGAAAGGTTTTGATGAATTCTAACAATTTTTCATCATAAAAGTCCCACAAAAACTTGGAATAGATGGTATCTACCTCAATATGATAAAAGTGATTGTCTTAGCTACTTTTTACTCATAGCTGAGACAAAATACCTGATGCCCAAAGTTGGGAAAGGAAAGGTTTATTTCTTACAGTTTTTGGAGGTTTCAGCCCATACTCAGTTGGCTCCAAGGCAGGGTGGCATGGCGGGGCCGCAGTTCATGGCAGCTGCAAACAGCAAGACGGAAACCGGCAAAAGAGAGAGACACACCTTCTTCCTGCCATTACATCACATCCTGGCTCCATCCCCTAGGAGGGTGTAGCACTGACACCACCAATCCAAGCACTAGACAATGAACAAATCACAAATGCACAATGCAAATACATGAGGCCTGGGGGCCACCTACATAAACCATGACAGTGACCTACGACAAACCGACAGCCAACATTATACTAAATGGACAAAAACAAATCTTTCACTCTAACATCATGAAAAAGACAAGGAACTCTACTGTTACAAGTCCTTTTCAATATAGTTCTTGAAACATTAACCAGAGCACTCACACAAGAGAGAGAAATGAAGGAATAAGGATAGGAAAAGAAGAAGTCAAATTATCACTATTTGCAGATGACATAATACTCTATATAGAAGACCTCAAAAACTCTATTAAAAGACTACTAGAATTAATCAACAAATTCAGCTTTACCTAACTCTTTCAGCATAGCCAATATAAACAACTGGGGATGGTATGTGTTCCAATCAAATCCTAGCAGATATTGGGCTCTTTCGCATGGTTTTTTGGTAAAAATGAAACAAAGCACACACACACACACACACACACACACACACTACCCTTAATCACCATCAAATTACTCTCCATCCCTTAAAACACACTTGTCTCACTTTCTTGCCATCTTTCTTGCCATTTTTCTGAAGCAATTCTGGAAGCCTTCTTTACATGATTGCCTTTTCATGACTACCTCTATGCCTTGTATCAATTCAAAATATTCTTAGCAATTTCGATCAAATAAAGACATTGCACTATTTTCTCATTCACTTCATTTGGTGGTTCTGGTGTCTCATAACTCTGACTCTTCCCTGAAGTCAAAATGTCTACAATATGCAAACACTTTGAATCAGTTTAGGACATGGAGCCAGCACAACACAAATAAAGACAATGAAGAAAAATTTCCCGAAATGTTCAGGAAATAGCAATAACAAAGCTTTCCATGTGCTTGAAGCAAAGCAGCATTGATAGCAATGTGTCTCTTACTATAATATTTTTTTAAAAAATTGAAACCTCTACAATATTTTATAAGTGTATTTCATATTTCTTAAGAAGCTACTATTCGGACAGCATCAAGTATGAGATGGAACCTGTTTGTTGATTCCAAATTCAATCATATAAATTTGTTATGTGATTATAGACCAGGTGGTTAACTTTGCACCATAAATGTCTAATACTTAAATTCTCTAGATGTTTATTGAGCAACTTCTCTGGTGAAAATTTGGTGTTTATTTCTGAAGATCCAAAGTATAAAGAGAAAAAAAAATACATCATCCAAGTTTAAGCAACAGAGAGAATTGTGATCAATGTGTGAAAAATTGAATAACATGACAGTTAAAAGTTGAGCTTAATAATTAGAAGAAAGATCAAACAGAGCACTCATGAAGATTAAGGTGAGGCAGGCAGTTTAAGATTATAACAGACTTGCCTCTGGGGTAGATAGCTTACACATTCAGGGATCATTGTTGAGAAAAGAATATGTCAAGATTTCTTTGAGGAAAATAGCTGAAAACAGAGGGTGGAATTGAGCAAGCAATAAGAACTCAAGGCCACAAAGACAAGCTGGAATACAAATATACATTACTAGTAGCTAAACAATTAGCACTTGGACCAGGTATTAATAAAAATCAAAGAAAGCATACATTTCAGTAATTCTTCACATTATAATCACAACTCTGGTATCTGTTTTATTCTGCGCAATGGAAACAGAAAGATATTGAGTAAAAAATATCATTACGATAGAGGGTGACAGTTGCCCAAAGGGGAAACAATTTCAAAGGAAGACATTCACACATTCTGAATTTGGAGAACTGCTAAGGAAATCAATGCAATTTCACTGCATTGCAGTTGAATTTATGCCCGGGGGTCAACTTTATCCCATTTCCTTGAGTTAGGAATCCAATCAATAATATTTATGGAATCCATATAGCTTCAAACTGTTTTTCTTTAATGCTGATTCAGCTAAGATATAGAAAATGATAATTCTGCTTTCCAAAATCCGTAATTTTCATTTTGATTGATTGATTCGTCCCCTGGGGCCATTTGAGACGTTTCTGTCCTACAGACTGTAAAACATGGCACTCAGGTTTTGCTGCTACCCATTTCATTCTATTTCTACTCGCCAAGCTATCCTATTGTCGAAACAAGGGCATCAATTCTGTGGAATTTAATTATTCTAAAAATAAAATCATTTATTCAACCTGTATTAAATCTTGGATCACTAATGCTGGCTTGCTACACTCTTGAATATTTCTTAAATTACTGAACTGGAAAGAAATCCAGAATGTGTTATCTACAAACATGTAGCCTAATCCTTCATGCTACATAACAGATTGTTGTAAACTGCAGCCGTCTATTTGTGTTGTAAAATACTAGAACTTGTTCATTCTCTCTACCTAAGTATTAGTCCCTGGTGTGCAATCTCCCTGTCCTTTCCCTTCACAGCTTCTGATAACTACTAACCTAATTTCTTCTTTTGTGAGAGCAACTTTTAAATACCAGTTAGAAAATATATTACTTGTGTTTCTATTGATACATGATTTCAATTAGAATAATGTCCTTCAATTTCATCTACATAGCAGTAAACACTAGGATTTTGCCTCTTCTATGGCTGAGCAAACTTGCTGTCTGTCATATGTATATATGAATATATACAATATATAATGAGTATATATAACATCTATATGTATATACATCAATATATATTAGGCATACATATGTGAACGTATATTTATGCATTCACACATGGATGAAAACCTCAGGTCATTCAATGTGAATGGTGCCAATGTGAGTAAATAATGGACAAAAGCAAGAAGATTCCATAGAAAAAAAGTTAGAACTACTTTATAGTCCAACTGTCGTACTACCGGGATTATAACCTTCATTAAGTTTTGCAAATTAAGTAACAATGATAATGAAATGCCCTCCCAACCTACTATATGTACAGTACAAGTTCATATTCTCTAAAATTAACGAATGAATTTTAGGAACAATGGAGGTTAAGAGCAAAATATATTTATTGAGAGGAAAAAAAGCTTCTGTTTGAGACACAGAAGGGGTCCTGAGTGGGTTGCCAAGGACTGTCTATTTTAGGGACTTTTATAGAGTAAAATTTTGGGGTGAGAAAGGTTCAAGGTGGGGAAAACTGGGAACTCGCAAGGTAGAAGGGCATAAGGTGGGACAGAACTATGGTTAACCAATAAGATCAATAGTTCAGGTAAAATTGATTAAATTGGGGACAAATGGGGAAACAAGCTAAGTAGAAAGTGGGAATTTTTATGGAGGAGTGACTCTTCTGGTAGTGGGTTGTGATGGTGCCCCTTAGAATATCAGTCCTTAGGATATGGATGCATTTGCTTGATCTCTTGTCTTGTGGCCTGGCCCAGGCAGGAGGTGTCTGTCTCCCCACACTTCCAAAGTATATGGGCTTCAGACCTAGCCTTGTCTCACTACCTGTATTTCTAACTCAGCTGCCTACAACAATAAGAGAAAAGTCTATCAACTTTGGACACAAAAACTTCCACTATTCAAAAGTATAAATATAAATAGGAACATTACTAAATGCCTTTATATTTTATGAAATGAATATATATCTATATATAACCTCCATTTTATTGTTTACATTAATGTCTAACACAAATTTTACAAACTATTTTTACTCTCCACTTTTAGAAGAGCAGCATTTGTGCTTCTGCACGTGAGTGCAAAAATGCAGTATTTGTTTTTCTGTGGCTGGCTTAATAATTTACAGTAATGTCTTCCAGTTCTACCAGTGTTGCTATAAACTGCAGGTTACTAGTAATGGAAGTTTTCTCTCCTCCGCTATTCTAATGGTTAAGGATAATACTTAACATACAGGACATTATTATCTTCTTCTCTTCTTTTTCCTTTCTTTTGTTTGAATGGGAAGTTTGCAAAAGGCAAATGTACAGCCATCAAATCTGGCAAAATATCCTTTGCTGCAATTATTTCAAGATTCAATTTTCTAACATAGCAGCACTTACCTAAAGAGAGGTGGGTTTATGTAAAAATCCTGAAATACTTTTTCCCACAGAAACTGTTCTCTGGGTGGAAAACAGTTCTTTGTTTACTCAAATGTTTAGCCTAATGTCATTATCTGAAAACTGGACCACACCAAAAGCAACCTGGGGAGAAAAAAATGTTACTGTTGAATGCTTGGAGCTTTGCCTCAGGGGAGGCCGCAGAGGTCATGCGTTCCACAGTACCTTTATTATGTCTCCCTCAGGGAAGACTCAGAAACTAGTAACTCAAGAAGCACAGTGTTAGAGTTTTCTGGTGCAACAGAGAAGTAAAAGTACAAAACAAACAAACAGGTTTATTGAGGTGAGGATGTGGAAAGGAGCACACAACCCATGGTGGCTGGGCTGTCTCCTTCAACCGGGATATGGGGTTTAGGACATATGTAACCTTTGACAGGGGTGGTGGTTAGGGTGGTCATTGATGATGGGCAAGGAGCTGATTGGAATTTTCTGTTGCAATTAGGGCTGAGGAAGAAGCAGGAAATGGTAGGCCTTCCCACTTTGGCCTTCCGCCACGTTAGAGCACTGCCCTAACTGTACAATAATTTATCCTAGGGCAAAACTCTTTCACACAGAACCCTGGTGCTGAAATGCTGATGTGAATAATGTTTAGTCATTAAAGTTTTGGAGTGAATTCAGCTTTAAAGCTGAGTGCCCCGGCAATGAGCAAACCATCTGTATACCTGTTTCCTCACTCAATGAATTCCTTGCCTCATCAGTGATTAACTGGTTAACAATTTACAATTTTTGAATAGGTGAGCTTTATTTTTTTCTTATCAGTCTCAAAAGAATTTACACCTGAAGTAGTATATGATTGGGAACACTTTGTGTGAATTTTATTTGAGAGAACATCTCTAAAAGATTTAAGAGCGAGGCAGTTTCTCCTGTGAACTGCTTGTATTTCATTCAGTCACAGCTTCTGGAGTAATTTCAGATGGTCTATGTTAAAGCAGGTGAATAGCATCATGGTTTCTCGTTCATTTTTCTTGTTTTCTCAACCACATATTAAACACCAGCTCTGTTATACTGGTGTTAATCCTGCTCTGGATATTACAACTTCTCCTGAATCTAGATTACCTTGAACATTCCTTCACTCTTAAGCTTTTCTTATTAAATACAGTAAGCTTCTTACATTCTAAATTGAATATACAAATAGAAAATAACAGAATAATATATGCTTTATTAAGAAATTGACTTTGCTATTCAAATTTCAAACTGTATAAAATAAAAAAGAATCAAGCTTCAGTATTAGAATTTATCCTAAAGTATATTGCTCAACTGTGTAAAAAATAAAATGGACAAAATTGAAAACTCCTTCTCACTTTTATGGCCAGGAGCACCATGTAAGTCAGTCTATGTGGTTTTGGTGGAAAAAGAGAATGAGGAATAAAGCTCAGATTGCTTATGCTTCGGTCGTCCCGTGTTAAAAGCTATCAGTGAGAATAGTGGTGAGATTTGGGAGGAGAGAGGAGAGGCAGGCAGACACAGTTTCTTCAGAGGAAGCTTTGAGAAGAGGAACACAAGTCATGTGAAGTTCCATGCAGCCTCCAGCTGGAGACACCCTGCAGCCTGGGAGAGCTGGGGGAACTTTCCTAGCCTCTTGTGATTCACCATGGCTTCAGGGACAAACTGCAGAAAAGTTACAGAAAGAAGAGGAAATTATTTGCAATATTTCCAAAGGTTTTTAGAATCTCAGCAACTTCTGGAAGTCTCAGCAATTACCCATTGCTGTACCACAGACTGAGACCCTTAGATGCACCTTGCCTGACTTCTTCTCCGTTTATCTCCCATGTTCACTCTACATTTTTTCTCTGAGGTTAGTGCAGTTTAAAGACACAAAGCTAAGTGAAAACGTCAGTTATAAAAAGGCAACTATTGTATGATTCTATGTATATGAAGTACTTTCATAAACACAAAAAGAATGGTAGTTTTCAGAGCTTATGAAGGAATAAAATTGAGAAACACTGACATGATAATAAACTTTGAGTTTACAAATTAAAAAGTGTTAGGAAGATGAATAGTCAGTGATGGTGGTAAAATATAAATATACTTAGTACAAACAAATGCTGTTCAGCTACGGTCACTATGGTAAATGTTATATATACTTTTCCATGATAAAATATAACTAAGGGAAAACTAACAGCCAATAAATAATCAAGCAATCAAGCAAACAAACTATAATGTAAGGTGAGAGTACTGTAGTAGCCAGGTAAGTCATAAGTAGATACTTAAGTATTACAATATCAGCACTTAAGTCAAGTGTCAGAATGAAGTAGAATTCAGATGGAAGACTGTTCTTGGAAAATATATTTTATTTGACCTTATTAGAATAAAGACAAAAAATTGATGGAGCAGAAGCAGTGGTTGATTATTTTTCTAGTGATAGTTATTATATACAGCCAACTGGGAAATGTTTGGAGCTTAGCATCCTGTCCTCTTTCAGTTCACATCGAGATACTCTCAGAAGAATAGGACAGAATTCCTCTATACTATCATTTGTGCAGTATGAGTCGTATAACTGGTTTGAGATATTACTCAGAGAAACACAATTTACTAACATCTTTATGATACACTAAATATAGCAAGAATACTGAATAAAATTGCAAAAAACAATTTTCTCCTAGGAAAATTCATCACAGAGTATAAATCAATAATTTCGAACCATCTGATTGTGTGCAATTTTATTCCTGTTAACTTGATACAAGCTTTAACCTGTCTTTGTTATCCTGGATTAGAAAAAGAAGCCTGACATTCCATTTTTTCTTTTTTATGTAGATTTTATATTTGAGAAGATAAATTTTTTGTCTCATATACACTTTATTTCTAACAAGTACTACCTTAATTTGGTAAGAACATATCCATTTCTATAATTATAGTTTTTTATTGAACAGATTGCTTCCAGAGGCCACTGTTCCAACTAGTGCTCATACTGACAATGGTCCCAGCAAGACATTGCAGGAAATGCAGATTTACCAAGAAATCAGTTATTGACAGAAGAGAAATTATGAGACTGTTTTCTACAAAACCACTTGTCTTTTTACAGTTCAAAAGGATGAAACCATACAGTTTTATACAGTTCAAAAGAATGAAACTATAAATGAGGATGTATTTTCTTGGATGGATGAAGGGTGTGGTTCACTGCATATTTAACAGACATGATGCCTCTTTGGGTCAATTCTGATTTAACATACCCTCGTTAATGCTTGACCTTTAAAACAAACATTTTCCAAGTTCTTATTTGGATTATAGCCCACTTGGCATAGGGACTGAACATATCTAAAGAAGTCACAAATCTGTCTGAGAATAGCAGCCAATAAAATGAATTATTAAAAGTAGTGGAAATTTTGAGTGTATAATCATATTTTTTCTGGCCCTTAATGGTAACCTGGAATTTATATTGTATCCCAGAAATTATCTGAAATGTTCATATACACTGAGACAACAATGAGACATAATATAACAGATGTTGAAATTGTTCCAAATTTCAATGAAAACATTTGTAGCCTTTGTAGCCTACAAAAGGCAATTTATATCATTGTTCTTGCAAAGAAAAATAAATTAAATTTTAATAAATGAGATCACCTATTTCCATTGAAAAATATGATCTAAAATACCAGTATCTGTTTTCCTCTATGAAAACAAATCACATAAAAATGGTGCTCAGAGCAACCTTCATACTATGGTTTGCTTTTACTCTAAATTTTCTTCTCTATTTTTCAACAGAGAAACATACATTTATTCTGTAGCTTCTGTAGCTTCCATTGGGCTTATTACTTAGTCCAAATGAGAGACAGGGAAATATCCTTATGCCCTAAAAAAATGGAGGATAGGAAAAATATGACTTTTCTTAAAATTAGAGTATAGATTAATTATTGTTAGAGTGAACTATTCTTATGTATTTAATAAGCACATTTTATTTTTTTTCTACAAAATTTATTTGTACATGCATTCACTTTTCTGCACTGGCCTCTTTAGACCTACAAATGTTTGGCATCTACAATAGAGCCACCATCCTTCAGGATGCCCTTGCTTGTTCTAATAATTGAAGAATTTCTGTGCTTTGCTTGCAAGTCAGAATGGATGGTTTTTCTCATTATTTAGCCTTCATGTGGGATTGCTTGTCATGTGTGACGTCAAAGATTTAATGCTTCAGCCAGCAAGAGCCCATATTTCCTACTGTGTATAGCACTAAATATCTAATAATGTATATTTGATTCACCCCGTCACCCACTATTTGATGTGACTCATGTCACACAGCTGCTGATATTACTGGAATCAGGGATTTGACTCATATAGAATCCTTGGCACATCTCCCTTAGAATTAGATATTGTATTTTCTTCCCCAAGAGTTAGAAACTCAGTATGCTTAGTCATTCTGCTTTCAGAGTATGAGAGAAATCAGCAGAATCATATGTCAAAAAAGAATGATTTCACTTCTGTGTGTATTTTTTCTCCTTTGATCCCAATAAAAAATCCTTAGACCATATGACTATTTCAAAGGCAGCAGTGATGCATCCATGACCCTCCACCTCTTCCAGGTATAGAATGAATTGCAGAGCAAAATAACATCACCTTAGAGACATTACTCTACATGCATGTCAGGGCCAGATCAGATGCAGACACAGAGGCAATATTATTTCAGAACACAGTGGGATTTTATTATTTTTGCTTCCATATATTATTGTGCTTTCAATTTTTTTAATAAAAAAATTCATTCTAGCTTAGATCTCCAAGCAAGCCAACTGTTGGGTAAGACAGGGATCCTGCCCAAAGCATGACACTTAGTCCAAACTAAGAAATCCAGAACCAGATATTTACATTTTCCATGTGCCCAAAGAGACAACATTCCTCCACTTAACCTAGGACCCATTACTATTTCTATAGCTTAGAACTTTGCAGTAATATTTGCTCCAGCTAGTCCTAAACTGCTGTCCCTTCTCTGCTTTGCCTTTGACACTTTGCTCTCCCTTCTGCACACTGATAGCAACTAGGTTATGTGTAAGTGGTACTTGGTATAGGAGATTTCCTTAATTATTCTACTTTGATAATTATCCCAGGCTTATGACTGTCTCTACAATTTTACTGTGTGATCCAGTGTGCAATGCTGTGCTTCCTGTCTCCAGGATCCTTGAGGATTTAAACATTGTTTTCCTGAACCAGTTCTGCCACCTGAAGCACCATCCAGCCCATGAAGCAATAACTGAAGACTGTGTGTCCACAAATATTTACTCACATGAGTTTGGACAAGATTTCTTTTTATGTCTTAAACGGCAATCATTTCCACTTTAAAGGGTAAATGATAGTACTCATTCCAGTATTCATTGCACAGAGAAATTATGAATATTTCAGGAGGCAAAGTGACACAGGAAGACCGACCACCAGTCTAAAGAATTATTTCTGTTATTTACTGGTAATTTGGAAGTGTCACCTACATTGTCAATTTTAATATTCATTTTTATTATGGAATTATTTTCTTTTTAATATTGAAGAATTCAGTCTTATAAAATATATCTAGTATTTGGATGACAGAATAAATGTTCATAAATTCACATAGAACACAGCATAAATATGCTTAAATTCATAGTGACCAGAGTGTAATTATGCTTATAAAATGACTGTATCCTCAGACTAAAAATGTTTTGAGAATTAGTATAATGCATTTAAAAAGACATCTCATGCTATTTTTCATATTTTCAGTGAAGCAAATTTTTGTGATATGTTTACTTTTCCACTGAAGGGTCTCACCCATCTCTTTTTCTGTCTCTCATGTACACATACATGATTGTATTACTGAGAAATGATATATATCGTAACTAACTTTCCTACTCAATTTAAAAATATATACATACAGAAAGATAAGAAGTAATTTCTTTAGGATATATATGCTTAACAAAAGCACTGCAGAATTTTCTAAAACAAATAGTAATTGCTGATATTACCTACATTGTCTGGAGGAGGCAGAATGTTGCAGGCTAGGTTTCCTGAATCATTCCACATTGCTGAGCACCTAAAGTTCTTACTTCAAGGTTCTCTTAGCTCGGGATATACAAACAGAAGCAAATTAAGAGCTGCTCTGTTTCTAAGGTAGCTGACCTTTGGGGTACAATCATGGTATATTTTGTTGCTTATTCTCCAAACACTTGGATAAAATGCAGCTCAAATACTATTTAATTATATTACTAAATTTATCTCAGAATAAAAGAAATTTATCTCAGTACAGATATATGGAAGAAACATTAGAACTTTCCAAGTTCAGTTTTATCACTATAAAGCAATGTCTTCACAGATGTATGTACACAGACAGATAGATATATGTACATATGGACATATGCTCTTAAATTACTCTTAAATGACAATACTCTTAAATTACTCTTAAATTAAATGACTCTTAAATGACTCTTAAATTAAATGACAATAATTTCTATCAAACCTCTCTGAATTTAGATGTGCATAAAATTTTAATTGCTTTTTTGTTGGATAAGTATTGAATCATCATATTCATGTAATATTCAATAAAGAATTTTACAGTGGATTTTTAAGAAGTAATTTAGTTTTATGGCAAAGTTAGTCTAATAATTTAGATGCATAAATATAGATATGGCTATGATGCATTTTCCCTAAAGATCAGTTATAATAAAAGATTAACTTTTGCAAATAATTTTAAGTCCTAAAACTTGAATATCTTTTAAAATTAATGCAAATTTAGGTAAGAATATACCACTATATTTTGAAGATAAAGTATAAAAGTGATTTGAAATGTAATTAATGTTAATATGTATTAAATATGCATTTTTTGATTTACTGAAGTTTTTTTCCTTTTGCATATGATTTCCTATTCAAATTTTACTTGTATGAATTATAAGACATATAGGTCTGATACATAAATGGCTTTAACTCATGGAGATACACTGTTAAAGCAGGCTAATATGCAATTGATGCCATGACATCATTGATTTATAATTAATGTTCCATCTTGAGGTCGAAAAGATAAGAAAAGTTCATTTGAAAAATAAATTTTAAAAACTCATTAAGCATAAGTATACATAAGCATACATAAGTAATGACATGTACATTAACTTAGAGATTTTGGGTACATTATAGTAATTGGAAGTAGGGTTTTGTTTTTCTGTTTTTGAGATTGATGTTCAAATTGAAAAAGGTATCTGTTGATAAGAAATTGTTTGATAAAACAAAGAGAGTTTATATAACAACACCCAAGCTAGCTCATGTGTGTGAAAATTTTTACAGGAAATATAAAAAGCATTGTGAGTTATAGTTTGGTTGCAGATAACTAAAACTATTGTAGCTTATGAAGGAAAAATATAATTGAAGAAATCAGATGTTTAAAATCACTGAAATACTATAGACCGGGTTTCCGTATGTATTCCTGTGAAATTAAAAATTGTTCCCAATGTCTTCCACAGTCAGGAAGGAAAGCAACGGGTAGCATAGCGTGGAAACTGATTACTCTAGGTCAACCCTATCTCAGTAATCTCATTTCTAATTTTCAAATGTCTCATGTATTTATCTATTTGGAAGCATTTGGGTATGTATAAATTCCAAACTGCAAGGTTATTTACAGAAGTTAATTAATTTTTAACTTTCAAGACTCCAGTATATTCTAAGAAATGCAAGAGAACAATTGGAGAGTGCTTAATCAACTAATCTGCTATCTCGGCCACATCCAAGAAGATAGAAAATGAGGATTAATGCAACATTCAAGCTGAATAAGGAATGTCTAATTTTCAAACAAACCAACTAAATGTAAAAGATAATATATTCACTTGGAAAAATTGTCTCTTGGTGACTAAGAAAGCCCATAGTTAATTTTGTTGGTAATCTTTTCCTGCTCCATCCTGCTTTATAAATGTTACACTTGCAAATGAGTTAACACACGCATGCTAGAGTGATGCATGAATATGCATGTTGTTTGTAGTGAAACTCATAATGAAACTCTGGAAACAGCCTAGATGCACAGAGTGGATAAAGAATTTTTGCTATATTTAAACAATGGAGTATTATTCAGCTATAAAGAAAGGTAAGTTAGAGTTGTTTGCAAGAAAGTGGATGGATCTCGAGACCACAATACTAAGTGAAGTAAATCAGACACATGGTTTCTCTCATATGATAAGTACAATTATAAACAAATAGTAAAATAAAAGCTGGCCTTTAGGAGTAGAAGAAGGGAACATGGGAAAGGGAGAAAAATGAGGTGGAAAACATCCCAGATATGTTGCATATTAATCCACCAAAATGAATATTAATATCATGTATTGCAAATATATTTCAATTCTTATGAAAAAGAGAACAATTTTACACTGCAAAACCCTGGAATCCTTATGATCATGGTGCTGCTGATATTGCTGCCACTGCTGAAGAATTTGTGGGGTTTTCCTGAGCTCAATGCCTTTTCCATTTCTACAAATTTTACCATAGTAAACACTGTTTGAAATGATGAGCAGAGTGTGAATGTACTCGAGCCCCTTACTCTTCTGACTCTATGAAAAAATGACAATGACAAGGCAGGAAAAGGAGACAAAAGTGACATAAGTAGAGTGGAGATATGTTAGGTACCTGTGCCAACTTCCCATGATAAATAAAATCTGTGTATATTTATAACATAGATTTACAACATACCTGTGTATAAATATAATCTGTGCATATAATATGTGTACTGCAAACACATATTAATAAGAATAAAAATTAGAAGAGGAAATTTTGATCATAGGATGGTTAATGAGAAAACCAGCACATTGTAGCTAGGCAACAAATTAGCCCACATTTCTAATGACTGGTTTACCTCAAATTCATGAAATGAAAACCTTTTAAATCCACTTTGACTTTCTGTGTTTATGCATTTTTTCTTCAAAGTTTTCTGTGCCTTTTCATCATTAAATCAATATAGAACTGTCTTTTTTAAAAAATGCACATATGACAACACATTGAATACTAATGTTTATAAAGTAATATTTACTTTGGAAGTATTCAGTTTTAGTTAAATTGTGATATAATTCTGTTTCCATGGGAACCTGAATGCCAACCAATACAAGTAGGGCACTATAAATTTATTTCTGATTCAGCTGTGTTTGCCAAGTTCTTTGCTAAGGTGTTTATTAAAGATAATAATATTAGTTTTGTTGGAGAGGAAACAATTTGGTACAGGCATATGTGTGTTTTAATTACTGTTTTTTAAAAAATCTTTATATGAAGTTGCATTTTGTTTTATTTTCCCCAAAGGAAGAAAAGAGTTTTCCAAAGAAAAATTCCTTGGAAACAAATTGATGTAATAGTGAGGCTTTAAATTTCTGAGCCATAGGTAATTGTTAAATATTTTTCAGCATATCAAACATTTACGTCAACCTAACGAATGGTATAAGATCTATGTCGTGTATGTACAACATGTGTAAGTTCTACTCTAAAGTAGAATTTCAACCTTTAACATTGAAATTAAAGCAAAGAAAATACTCAGATGGAAAATTGGTCTTCATGACACTTCCTGAATGCATTATGCAATCTCTGCTTCATTTCATTGTGTGAAAGAGGATGTGTGTTTATTTCATTCCATTGTCTCTGCCTGCTCCGAATGTTTTCAGAATACCACTAAACCTGAGCAAGAAATCTCACTTTGCATAGTATTGACAGCAAGAAAATATTTGGAAATTGTGAATTCTAAGAATTTTTTCCATCAACAGAAAACCAAATAAGTTCAATATCTGTTTTATAGGTGCATATTATACTGTTAAATTCTGCTCGGTTAAACTGTTAGGCAGAAAGCAGAAGAAAAGTATAGTTTGGCTACCTTCAAAGAGCTATGAGGAAGACACACAAGCACACATTCATGAAAGCACAACATTAGCATGGGTGATAAAAGATGTTATGATAAATAATGTAATTGCTAAATGCAATTATGATCAATGAGGTATTGAAGAAATTTTATAAAGGGAAGAGACGAATTAGCATCTGTCCTACATATTGGGTGTGGATCTTTATTCCTATGTGTTATATGTCATTGCCATGTATGTTGCTTTACACAGGTAACCTTAAGATTATTGTTAAAGTAATGTGGGAAAGACAAAAATGATTTAATATATTTTATCCTAGAAATCAACAACTCCATAGGTATTATTCTCCCTCCCTTCTACTCGAAAATATCTCTATTTTTATAGATGATCTATTTTAAATATCAACATAACTGTTGACTGTAGCATTCCTATGTGTTTTTCTTCCAGATTCTTAGTTTTCATTTTGCCACCACTGAGATTTCTTATAGATATTTACTGTTGCTGACGCTTTAACTGAGTAGCAGCTACATTTCCGGTAGTCAGAAAGGCCACCGATTTAATAAATGATTCTACAATTTTCTCTCCGCTGCCCACCACGGAGTGGCATTAACTTTGTGATGTGATTTGAATTATTATTATACTTTTATATATATTTGCATTAATGAAATAATTTAGCATTCACAAGCCCAACTTACATATAACTGTTCCTGCTTGGTTTATTTCTCTGGCCAAATCTTTGCTGATGCAGAGTTTAGTCCTGAAAGTCTGCCTAGAAGGGCAGAATTTTAAAGATAAATTTTATCAACTGTTTCCGAGTGTTCAAGCATTGGATCTCCAATATATTAGACTTCAAGTCTCTTTTGATTAATGCCTATTTCTGACAGAAAAGAGTACGCTGATTACATTTTGTTGAGGTAGCAATAAATATATGCAAGATACTGCCATTGAACAACCCTAATCAAATATTCTTCAAAGGCAATACTCTACTGACCATAAATTTGATATCTCCTCATAGCATTTGAGTAAAACAATGCATTACAAAGAAGTTTGCTAGGTAATTTTATGACAGAAACATGAAATAAAAGAATAAGTTGAGGGATTTCAATTCTCTGATTAAACTAAAAGTTACTTGAAAAGTTTTACACTTGCCTTGAAATAATTCTTTATCTCTTGTAGGTACATGGCTGAGATTTCTGAAAGCCAAACCCAGAGTCACTCCAACATGTAGATAAATTACAATGGAAGTATAATTCCTAAATTTGTGGAGTATGTGCTGTAAAATTTAGGACATTGTTTGGAAAGAAAGGGGATCATACAAGAGGAATCAGGCAATATGCAGAAATTCCATTCATAGAACCTGTAAATTTTGCTGAGACTTCATTGGATAAGCATTCTTTCCAAATATGAAAAAAAAAATCAACTGTAACTTAAAAACCCACAATAGCTTCCCATGTGCTTTCTGGACTATGCTTTTTCTCTTCAGGACCTTTTTTCACTGTCTCTTGCTTGTTGGTCTATATTTCAATTACCTACTATAACCAAAGCTCCAAGTAGGAAGTATTACCAACAAGAAAAGGTACCACAAACACACAATCATTGGTCGATTTTTAAAGCTTACATATAGATGGTTAAAAGCTTACATATAGATGGTTAATATAGATAAGAATATTAAATATGTAGGATATTAGGAGAAACACAAAGTTGAATCAGGCCAAATAAATCAATAAAGCGGTTTATATTGTTTTAGTTGGAGCAATTAGGAAGACCTCTTAACAGTCTGCCTGCTTGATTGGCTGAAGCATGACTTGAGAAAGGGCCTACAACAAATAAAGCAAAATTATTAGAACTGCCTTATGTACTGTCCTGTAAGATATTGATAATCTCAGGGAAACTGGAATATTGGAGTGGATTTATCATGTAAGAACTCATCCATCCTGAAAAATTCCCATAAACATAAATATGAGAAATGAGTTTGTGAAGTCCATGATTCTTGAAGACCACTATTGTCATTCTGTCTAGGTTACAAACTACAACTGCTGCTATTTGAATACGCACCCCAACAAGTATTGGAAAAAACTGAATGTCACAGGATGCCATTAGCAGAAAACTACAATGTAGGCAAATTAACTGGTTTATCTAGGAAAACAGACATATCATATAGACAGTCAAATCATTTTTACTTGATTTATACAATTGGATGAATTGTAGTTTGCATCCAACCAATACCCATCGTCCTTCTATTAAATGTTAGACTGTTAGGAAACATCTGGCTACAGTGACAAAGTGCATACTTTCAATCTCTCAGATTTCCCTGAAAAAAAATCTACCCATTTACTGGACTGAGTGTTCGCTATCAAAAGGGAGAGTTTTGGGAGACTACAAAGCACTGGCTATGAACTGATCATAATTGCAGGAGTTCCAATGCATCACTGTGACATACAGTGTGTGTGAGAGCTTATGGGGATCAGATATTCACTGGAATATTAACCCAGATCTATCGCTTCCTAAGTCTATGGATTCCCAAACTACACTGTGGTTATTAGTCTAGTTTTAACAAGTAAAACACAAATACACAGAAACAACTGGCAGAACCAGTGGAGGAAACACTTTTATTTTTGAAACAGTAAACATGAACGATTTTAACTGCCTCTAACTAGGAAATCAGTAAACCTAATGTAGTGACACATTCCTACAGGGAATGGGAAGATTAGCGTCAGAATTTAAAGTGCAGGGAAAGTGATCCCCTCCAACTTCACATTTAGCTCTCCTATTTGGCCTTTTCAGAAGACAGATGGGCTGTGCAGAATGGCAGTAGGTTTTCATAAACTTAACCAGAACTGACTTCAATTGCAACTGATTCTCCAGAAGTGGGTATATATGTGAGCATGTTAACATAGCTCCTTGCACCAGGTTTGCAGCTTCTGACATAGAAATTTTTTTCAATAGTTGTTAATCAAGATGAACAGACACTGTTTTTATCTGGAAGGCTAGAAATATACCACCAGTGTTACACTTCAGCAGTATATCAACTCTCCAGGATTATGCCATAATTTATTTTGCATAACCTTGGCTTTCTGTGAAATATCATACTTATCATTACATTGATGATATTATGCTGACTGTGAACAGGAAGTTATGAACAGGAAGTTGCAATTATTGTAGGAATGTGGAAAAATATTTCCATGTCAGAAGATGAGAAATATAATGCCTCAAAAGTACAAAAAACTTAATATGAGTAAATTTTCTAAGGATCCAGTGAAGCATGTTCAGAGTTTCTATTTAAAGAGAAGGACAAATTGTTACACTGGACTCTCCAGTGACCAAGTATGTGGCACAATATCTAATTATCTTTGTTAGATTTTGAAGGTAGCATAGTTCTCTTTGAGCTGTATGACTTAAGACCATTTACCAAATGGACTAAGAAGCTAGTAGGTTTGAGACTCAGAAAAAGACTCTAACATGTGAAAGAATGTTCTGTAAGCTGTTTAACTATTGACCTATATGGAGAAGAAAAATCCATGGCACTTTAATTGTGGTTGGAGTCTTTGGTAGTCATTTGTGATGAATCACAGCATGGTAGCATGACTTTGAGGCAAACTCCCATCATCCTGTGTGTTATTATATTTCTGAGAAACAACTTTTGAGTCGCTACTGACCTTAATCGATAGTGAACACTTGGTCATGAGTCACCATGTTAACCTGCAACTACTTCCTTCCAGCTGTAATTTTTGGTCATCATGAATATTTGCAAAATGAACATTCAAGCCTACATATGTCTTCAAAATCCTGATGTTAATTATGCAGGATATACAATGAGTGTTACTGATGGATAATATCATCATTCTATTTTTAATTTCAAACAACCTCCATATTGTTTTCTGTAATGGCTACTTTATCCTTCCTTCTGCCAACAATGTATAAAGGTAAACAATACCTTTCCTTGCAAAGATAAAGTAATAGCTCCTCCTGGTTTTGATCAGCACTTCCTTGATGATTAATGATGATAAACATCCATAGGCATATTCAGTGGTCATTTGTAACTTTTTCTGCAGCTCTGTTTATTTAAATCCTTTACCCATATTTGGTCAGGTTTTATTTTCTATTTAACGTTTATAGACAAGTCAAATGAATCAAAAGCTAGTATCAAGTTATCTTTTATCACTTAACTCAAAGTCATATGTAACATACCTTTATGTAATAGACAATATGTAATATGTAAAAGTCATGAGAAATGATTGAAGTGTTTTCTTAAATAATTTTTAAATCATGTAGGATCTCGCTTAGAAAGTCCTTCACACATGTTAGCCATCACTAATGAATTTGGTTACATCTGTCTTATATAAGACTTTATGACATATTGTACAAATTTTGGAACAGAGGTCATTTACCAAGCATGTTTAACTATTGTATATTTTAAAAATTCTTAATTTAAGCCTGTGAGTTAGAAATGCAAGTTAGTAATTCTCATTTAAAGAATAAACCAAATAAAATGATGAATGGAGGTAAATACAAGTGTTACATGCTCTGCGTAAGAACTTTCTTTTACATCATGCTAAAGAAAACTATGTTATTTAGAAAGGAATAGAGCCTAAATATATCATTATTATGATTCTGTATCACCTTGGTGAATGAACGAAATCTTCCTTGCTTTCAGTTTTTTTCTCTTTGTTCTTTCTCTCACATCAGGCCTTAGTGTTAGGTATTTAGGCATACCAGTTTCTGAAAACAAAATAAGGCAATTATATTGCTTTTACTCATAATTTCCCAGCAGTATATACATTTAACAGGTTAGTATTTTGTTTGCATAGTTCTAGACACAATCATATGATCGTTCTGTAATTTAAATAATCTCTAAATTTATACAGGGACTCATCATACAATAATATTGTTGGTAACAGCAATGCCTGTCTACTGCCCTCAATGCACCTTAAAAATAAAAATTTAAAGTACAATTTAAATCCTTTCATCTTTCTTAGTTTTTACATTTTCCTAATGTAAATTATAGAAATTCAGGACTTAACTTCCTCACAGTTACATTTTCCTTCAGAAAACATCTTCACTTTCTCACATTAACAACAAATTAATTTTCTAAAGATATTATATCTGATCCTGTAGTATTTTCTGCTCAACACCTTTTAATATGCATCCAATGCCCACTAAATAACATTATTAATTCCTATTTTTAGTCTGATTCCAAACATTCTGTCAGTGTATTCACGTAAGGTGTAAAGGAGCTCTCATTCGCCATTTAAGCATAGAAATGAACTCCTCAGTTTTTTTCTCATACCTTTATTTGGTTTTGCTGTACCAGAGCTACATCCTTTACACTGAGCTACAGTCCAAACTTTTTAGTTTTTATTTTGAGACAAGCTTTTGCTAAGTCAATAAATTTCCCACAGGCTGGGCTCAAGCTTGCTGTCCTCTTGCCTAAGTTCTCCCAGAGTGCTGAGATTGCAAGCCTGTGTCCCCAGGCCTTGTTAGGAAGCAGTTTTTGTTGTGCTTGTGCTGATGATGGTAACTGCCCTTTGCCCACACTAGGACTTGAACTTGGGGCCTCACACATATTTGTCGTGTGCTGTACCACAGAGACACCCACCTCCACCAGCTCATAGTAGTGATTTTCGTTTTTCATACCATTATTTTTGAATGAAACAGTTCTACCTTTTCTTCACTTGAATGCAGAAACTTTTAACCCTAACAATGCCTTATCTGGCTGTTCTAATTATATATGATAAGTCTCTTAACCATACTCTAGTCTTCAATTTGTGTTTCATAATCTCACTTTTAAGTAATTTAAGACATGATCTTTTATGACAGTTAATACTCTGTTCCATATAAGATAATCATTAATTATTACATTATTTTATGGAGAATATTAATTTATTTTTACCACAATCAAAATATGTGTTTATGTAAATTTTTCAGTATTCAAATCTAATTTATTTGAAATTAATATATCTCCAGTTTTTTATTATATTTTATCCTTTTTGTATTTTGCTGTTTCTTATAGAAAACAAATTTTTGTGTGTGTGACATATAAAACGATTCATATATTTGAATTAATTTTATCAGTCTCTGTGTAATTCTTTGCTATTCCTTCTAAAGGTTTTCTTTCTCTGTGCTATACAGCATTTAATGAGCAAATTGGTATGATTTCATTCATATTATCTCTTAAATTAAAATTACAAGTATTTTCAAAACAATAGTACTCTGTAAAAGTTCCGATACATATTTTCCATGAATAGAAGTCAGTCTTGATATACTAGTCTGCCCCATGTGTAATAAAAGTAGCATAATAATTTTTGCCCCAAATCTTCCCTGCCATGCCTCTGGTATATGGTCATTTCACTTATCTACATGCTATTGTTCCAATATATAGTAATTTTATTTTCTATGGTTAGTTTGAAAATAATTTTATTTGGCTTTATTCCTTCCCTTGTGTTTTTTTGGTGCACTTCCACATGTATAAGATAATTTTCTTCTATCTGAAAAAGTATTTTAACATATTTTTGTAAGAAAGTGCTAGTATCAATAAATGTCCTCATGCTTATTGCATACAATTTATTTTTATTTATTTTATTTATTGCCTTCATCTTTGAAAAAAGTCATTGAACTGGAATTCTAAATTGATGGCTCTTTTTCTTTTCAAAACTTTGAATATTTAATTTTATTCTTGATTTGTTTGCATTGTTTTAGGCAAGAAGTCTGTTGTAAATCTTTCCCATTGTCCTTTGGAGGTATAAATTCTCTCCCACTGGATTCCTTAATATTTTTCCTTGTATTTGATATTTGTATTTATTTTATACTTAGTTTGAGAACAATCCTCCTAAGTGGGGTGTGTGTGTGTGTGTGTGTGTGTGTGTGTGTGTTTATTGTTCTTGGTATTCTTTCACACTGGGTCTGTGATGTTATCAGTAATTTTGAAAATTTCTTGGTTGTGATTACTCTAAATCTTTCTGTTTTCTTCTCTCTTACCATACTACCATTGTATTTGCCTCATTTAAAATTTTCCTATTCTGTTTTTGTATTTTTCTCCTTTAATTTAACTTTAGAGGTTTATATTTACCTACTTGAAAGCCTATTGAGTCTTTCTTTGGTTATATTGGACTTATTCTGCCTCCTATTAAAGTATATAGCATTTCTTTTTGATATTTTCATACAGTTTCAGTTTATCTGCTTACAGTAAATACCTGTATCAATTTGGATGTTTATAATAGCCATTACAGTCCCAAACATATTTATCCTTTTTGTTTCAATTTTCTTGTCTCATAATTTTATTATCTATGACATATATCATGTCCAAGTTAGATCTCATGGTTGTTTTGTCTTTTCAAATTGTATTTTCCTCTGGACTTTATGTGCGTTATGTACTCTTCTTTGTTGATGTGTAGCCATGTTGCTTTAGTAAGTTGGATCTGTTATTTTGGCTAGTGTTGTACTCAGGCCTTTCAAGAGAATAGATATAACACAAGACACATTATTTATAGGATTATTTTATAATATTCACCCAAAAAGTCGAATGCAGAAGAGTGCAGGAGATCTGTCTACACAGTAGGGAACCAAATAATTCAGCTATTGGACTAGATCTCATGGCAATGTCCTGCATATATCTGGTTGAAGATCTAAAGCACATGGCTATGTCTCATGCAAGTCTGTTTTAAGAGTCTGCTTTGGGAAGGCCCAAAGGTCACTGGTGAGAGCTAGAAAAGTCTACACTAGTGACATGAAGGATCTCTGCCAGCAGGCTGAGGGATCTGCTCTGGATCCAGGATGCGATGCTCAAGGTAAGGACCAGAGCTTACTGAAAGAGAACTGTAATTGTCACAGCAAGGACCGGAGCTCCTTCGATGGTAACAACTGAGTTCATATCAGGAAAGCCAGTGCAGCAAGTTCCTCTAGGAGAATCAACAGCGTGCCATCTCCCCCTGTATTTCTCCTTTTATACTGTTGGCAAAAATCCTCAAGTGGACCCTCCACACCCAGAACCATGATGGTTCTGTTTAGTTGGGTGTTACGAGTTGACCAGTTGCTAATCCACCACGAGACCTCTGACTTTGTTCTATATTTGTTGTAGCTATTGCTGCCAGAAGATACAGATTCTTGGAATATCCTTGCATTAATAACCTTTATTGACTTGAATTTCCTGAGCATTTTTTCAGAAAGAAAGACAATGTATGGAAATTCTTTATTTGCTATCATTGCTAAAATATACAGGAATGTAGTTTTAGGTATGGGGAAAGAGAAGCATTCTACGCTTTTGAGTTAAATGTCAGGCTTTTCATGGGTACACATTTGTGGCTTGTTACTTGTACAGTAATTTTGTTTCCTGTTATCTCATTTGATGAGATAGGAGGTCTGGAAGTACATGACATATAAGAAATGACTTTTCCGTATAAATCTTGGATAAATTCTTGTAAATATTTTGTCTTAGATATTAGGTCTTTATGAGGAAGAACACACTGATCATGTTTCAAAATGATTATTCCTTCTATTCTCTTATTATTCACACAGGTGGATCTTTCTTGGCTCTTTATGATGAGTCCCACCGGATGAGATCTTAGAGATAATAAACTCAAAAGATACAGCTTCCAAGAGCAGACAACTCTTATTACTTCCTTCAATTTATCTTTATCACTCTATGAGAGTTTTGTTGTATGATTTTCTGTTTATGACGTCATGAGAATCCGCTCCATGTTACCACATATTGGTTGTAACTCTCTGCATTTACCCATCTAGCAGATACTTGGGTGAAAAGTTTCCATCACAAATTCAGCACTATGATGATCAACAAACCTAATTTATTTCTAATATCCTAGCATTTTATATATCACATATAACATCAGATGTCAAAGTTGTTTTTTATATAGGCAGTTTGTTTTGATAAAAATATATATGAGTTGTGTATCTCATAATTTTAATTGCCTATATATTCTCATCACCAAGTGTCTAGAACACAGGATATATGTTTCAGTGGGTACCACTTAGGCAATGTTAAGATTTTCTGTTATGCGATAATGGCAGCGAGGGTGGGAAATTTCATAACTGTCTATTACAATTGCATTTCCTTGAAACCACTTTGCTTTAATAATAAATAAAATATTGGAATAAGTAAAGTTCTCATTTTATGACCTTTCCACATTAAAATTTTCTTGTATTGCAATTCATTCCAATTAGTGTTGCTTCACACATAATAATTGTGTATATTTATGAATGAAAATGTGATGTGATTGATGTATATCTTGGCCAGTGACCAAATGAGATATACACAAAACCTTCCTTCAACCAGCTGCACAGCTGTCACTCTTCTCAGCTGCAGCTGCGTCAGGATCACATTGGAGGATCAGATTGCTAGACCAGAAGGAAGTTCCACGAGTGACTTACTCTAAGGTAGTCTAAGAATAGCTTTAGAGGGGTGCAGATGAAACAAACATGAAAGGAGAACATGACTTATGTTACAGAATATAATTATGTTACGGTGAGGGAATATGTCTATGTACTCCTATTTCCTTAGCTCTTGGCAAAGGCTACCTCATTTTTCCTCTGTGGACTGAGCATTTTGAGGCAAATAGTGTAGATTTCATTTTTCCAATATTTTATGTATTATGTTTGAGTTTTTGTAGAATAAATAAGTGTTAAATACTGAAGGTAATTAAATATATGGTAGTCCAGGGATGCTTTTTTAAAAAAAAGTGTCAACTATTTCAGAATGCTTCTGTGATTCCCAGCAACATTTCAGAGCAATCATGAAATGAGATAATTTTATCTCAGTTATTATGGGAATATGTACTATCTTTGTTTTCTGTAAAAAGTATCAATAATCTTTATCATCATGTTTTTATCATATATATCATTGTTCTGTTTTGGCTACTGTGTCTGCTATTTGGAGCACATATTTAATTTATTTAAAAATCTAAGTCTCTTCCTTACATGATGAGGCAATTGTGAAGACTGTACAAGTTAATTCACACATGTTTAGGTTCATAACTCTCATGTGTGTATAAGCTGTATGTATCGTATAGCTGCTATACATAGACCATCCATTTATCCATCTGTGGGAAGAATATCCAGATTTTAGTTGGGGCTGTCTTTTAAATAAATGAGTAAATCTCCCTATCCTCATATATATTGAGCAAAGTTTCTGAAACTTCCTAGTCTTCATGCATATGCAGTTATGAATGATACTAAAGAGAAATGATTTATCAATAAACTATAAATAAGGGAATTATCACAAATTTAAATAGAAAACATGAAGTCACAGCCTAAAGAAGGTTCACTAAAGAAAATGCAGAATGTATGAAAACAAGGCATTTTCCTAAATAAAAGGATATTATTCTCGGGGAGACATGAATTTTTAGTACACGGAAAGACTAAAATAGCTCATTCATCCATAAATCAAAATCACACACGCAAGTAACTTGGTTTCATCGTCTGATTTCCATCAAAATCACTTTTCTAGAATTGGTGAGAAATATAGCTTGGGGAAGTTCAGCATTTGAGTCACATTTCAATAATGTTGAGCTTCATTCCAATGTCCAGTGACCCAATTGTCAGTGCATGTATAATTAAACTATATACAGAGAAATATTACAAGTTTAATTGGTATTCTAATTAACATTTTGCATTTTGCTGTTAGATTTTATATTACAAATGGATTGTAAAATTAAATGAGGTGTCCCATTTTCTGTATTTAGTAACATCTCATTTTAATTTGTACAATACTTTCCTGGTGGGACAATATGAGTAATTGTCATCACTAAAGATAATAATTGAAAAGACTGTAATAGTATAAAAATTTCCCAAAGGCTTACATCCATCTTTCTTGATAAATCCATTCTGCTATGATTTGCCTCAAATATACAGTAAATGTATTATATATGATTAAAATTTGAAGCTACTCTTCTGACAAGTGTAATAAGCCTCAAGATTCTACATTTTATGATTATTATCTGAGAACTCTCAACAGCATAATATTAGATATTCTCAAGTTAAAATGAAAATGCATGTACATTGAGATTTTAGTCCACAAATATTTGTCTATGTCATCAAAGAAGGTGTACCAATTTTGCTACAAAGTTTAATTGAATTAATAACTATGAAAAGATGCAAGACAGTGCTTTCAATTCGGCACCATGTGGATCTTTGTTCCATCACCAGTGATATCACTCTCTTCTTTATGATTTAAAAATTTACTAATAATTCAAGCCCTCTACTATCCTTGCAAAATGTTTCTGCTTGTCATTGTTTTGTTATGTTGCTTTTGCTTTCCTCCACACCCATACATTTTGCAGTCAATAATCATTATAAACATCTATTCTTCTCTGCTTTTTCCCCTTTCTTTCCTTACTACACTTGGCAAAACCACAACTCTACAAAATCTAACTCAAGAAGATTTCTGTATGATTCGTGCTTGAATTAAAATGCTTAATATAGCTTGTTAAAATGGATTTAGATGACATAGATATGGATGATATATACATAATAGATATAATGTCACTAACTCCCATGTATTTTTCAATTCTATATGGACATTTTAAAATATCAATATTGTATAGTAGAATGTATAGGAATCTTTCTTAGGTGATCTAAATTCTGTGTGATTTTCAAAGCCACCATAGTGGCTGCTCTTGGATGTTTGTTCAGGATTATTTTATTAACTTCTTCTTAATTTTCAATTGAAAATCTTAATAATATGTTTCAGTAAGCACCTATGTCAAGATAATAGAAGATCAAAGTGAATATCAAAGCTTTACTGAGATATATTTTAAACATATACAGAACCTACCAGTGACTATACAGAGTGTTGATCAGTAACTTCTAAGATAAGAAATATTCGAAAATATACTTGACCATAAGTAACCCATGATATTTCACATTTGTATCCTGGTTCTGTAATTCTAATATAAACTGGAGTCAGTTTATCTTTTCATTTGTTTCGGTAAATTATTGTATTAATGCAAACTGTTCGTAACACTACTAAATTTACAACTGTGACCTTTTTTTCCCCCAAGCACCACTGAGATATTATGGAAATTAAATACATTTGTGTTTCAATGGTGAAGGAACTGAATGAGTATTTTAGGAAAGGGGGTATAATAGTTTAAATAGAAAATTTTCCCTAAAAGTCTCTCATGGGTCCTAGCCGGAAGAGACAGTCACCAGTAGCATGACCTGAAAAGGTGCTGTTTTCTGGTCCACTATTTTCCCTCTGTTTCCTGGCAACCATGTCATGAATAGTTTTCCTCTACCAGGACAAATGCACTCAACGCATGTGCCAAAATAAGCATCACCTCATTTAAATTGTGCGTGCAAAGTATTTTGTCCCAATTAAGAAAAAGTGACGTAAACAGGGGACTTCTTATTGCTTCTGTTCCCTTAAACTGGGCATAACTCTGCCACAACCTCCTAGGAGCTCTGAATTCTCTTTAACTCTCAAGCATTCTTCAGAGAAGCAAAACAGACGAAAATCAATGTTGTATGCAAGTATATTTTGGTGAAGATCTCTGTGCATTTTATGGTACATTAGGATGATGGGAGGAGTCCAAAAAACTGTCAAAAAGTAACTCTAAATCTAAAAAGGATCCATACTCTTCCAGTGCTCACTGGACACCTGGAAGGGGCACTTTTCTTTTCTTTTTTTTTTTTTTTTTAACAAAGCACAGTATGTAGATCACCCCATACAGTGATTAGCACTACTTGGCATGCAGTGTGGTTGCTATTTTACAGAATTATTCAAGCTAACATTTCAATTTAGAAATTATTTGTCGCAATAAGTTTCAACGAAATTGTTTGTTGTAATTATATGATGCTTTTATAGGCCTCATAATAAAGACTTGGTTTAAAATGAATCAAATGTATTATCCTCCACCAGCTATTTTATTCTATTCATAAAAAATAAGAACATCAAATTACCATGAATTAAACATAACATTATTAGTGTCATGTTTTATTTTGCTTTCCCTTTCTGATAATAACTTTGCACTGCTGTCGTAATATTTGACAGCACAAGTACTGCAAGTGATACATTCTCAGTTACAAAAAAGGTATTTATGCTTTATGTATCAGAGCACTTAGGCATTATGACTCTCATAAAAGTGATTTTACCAGAATTTCAGGATCATTGTCGTATTAGCTATATGCATATGTACAAACGAATCTCTATTTCAGGCATGGAAAACTTGGCTTAATTCTCAGTGCTCACTTGGGCATGTTTTTCTTCCATATGTTGGATTTAATATGGATGGTCCCTTCATCTAGCACCTTGGTTTTCTTCTACAAAATTTTTAATTATATTTTTCATGTTCCTTCTATATAGTGCCATACACATGATGAATGTTTTGGGTGATGGTTTTAAAAATCCAGAATTAAAATTATTCAGCTGGATCAAAGGGAATCTCCAGGCTGAGGTCTCCGCTTCAGATTCATATCATTGCACTTAACTCTTGCTGCAATCTGAGTTTGCCCAGGAAAAGCTTTCCTGAGCTGAACTGTTTGTGTGATAGGTAACAGCTTTCTCTTAATATTAATGCGAATCATGTAAGATTACATAACTAAATTTATCCTAAAGACATTTGGACTGATATATATATATGGCTATGAGATCATATTTATCTCCATGAATAACCTCCATGAATAGGCCATTTCCTGAGAAATTGGCCTTTGTTTTAATGAATTAAAAGCAAAGGCAATTCCAGCCCCATGTTTATCAATCAACAGTGAATAACTGTTCTTTCTTGTCATGTCGTTTTGCTACATTTTTACAACATCACAGAACCTCAGTGTAGTTCTCCTCAGTTTATTTCATTTTATGAGAGAGAAGGAGAAACAAGAGAGAAATATTTTGAAATAAAAATGCCTTAACCATGTTTAAGATTAAGGTAAACGCTGGAGGTGTATGAAGCTTTCATAAATTTTAAAGAACATACTTTTATATCTCAGTGAAAAAAGGAAGTTCACTGAATAAGAATCTTACTTCCCAAGTTAATCTGAACAAACCTGCTGAGGATGATGAATATTAAGATTAGAGATGGATTCTTAAGTGTCACACATCTGCAAGTTCCAAAGATTAGATTTTTAAAAAGCACTCCAATGATGTGATCAGGTTTTGTTTTTCAAAGATCAAAACATGCAGTAGATTTTTATTCAGAATTTTAAAAATCTTTAATAGTTTTCTATGGCAGAAAGTTTCTCTCATCATTTAATAACAGATTATTTGTAAATGTTATTTATGGAGAATGGGCTGCCATGTGTAATAATAGTCCCATCCACAAGCTGCATTTAGGTAGAACTTATAAATAGACTTAACAGTAGATAATATATTAATAAAGTAATGCATCACAGAGTTAAACACATATCAAAAATTTGCCATAAGGGAGTAGCATGTATCAAACTACCATTTATATTAAAGCAGAAAGGTGTAGTTTATTTCTATGTACTCAAGAATAAATGCTATATGAATTTCTCTTAAATCAATGTTTTATTCATATATATTATATTTGTTTTTTGAGACCAAGCATTGCTCTGCAATTCGGGCTGCCTTGAACTCACTCTGTAACCCAAACTACCTTGAGTTACTGGTAATCCTCCTGCCTCAGCCTCCTAAGTACTGGGATTACAGGAATGTGCCAACAGATTCAGTGCTCATATGTCTTATAAGGGGCAGATTAATGCCTTCAGATACCTGAGGAGAGGTACATACCTGTGTGCCTAAAAATATGTAATTACCACTGCTCAAAAATCAATACTCACTATCACTTAATAGCACTAAATTTAACAAATGCTGTCAAATGATTAATTTAAGCAAATTTCTTGTTTTATCTCCCTTGTTTCCCTTATTATCCTACTCATATTAGTATATATATATACATATATATTTTTTTTTCTGGTATAATGATCCTCAGTTGACTCATCTCACCTGAAATGTTTTCTTTCTCTAACATCAAGTAATTCCACCCATTAATTTTCCACTGAATTGGCAGAGTAACAATGTAAAAATCTATATTTATCACATTTAAAATATTAAAGATTAGGAATTTAGAAAATGTATATACATCAGCCACTTCCCAATACATGAGTAGATATATTTTAAACATTTTCAAACAGTTTTTAAAATACACTTTAATTATAATACTGGGCTATGTAAGAGGTAAAAAGAAGGCAGAGGAACATAGGACTTGACCTGCTGAACTAATCTGACAGCCGAGCGGATATTTTATGGATAAAGATCTTTTTCTTTTACTTTATTAACAACCATTAAAAAGTATATAAAAGTAAGAAAACAGGTTTAGTCAAATTTTGTATATGATTTATATACTATAGATATTATTTATAGATATTTACCTATATACTCCAGATATCATTTTAAATAAGTAGAAAATAATTATAAATATTTTCATTATGAAAAGATAAAGCCAGAAAATTTTTTTAAAAAAACTAAGAATGTTAAAGCACCAAAACTACCATAATGGAGTATATACTTGGCTATGTAAAAATATTCCAGAATAAGAATCCAAAAAGAGGAAGAAGAAACTAAATAAAATAAACAAGAGCACATTTTATGCCCATATCTTCTCTTCTAATACTATTCTTCGGCAAAGAGACCGAGATGTACCTTCAGACCATAATGTCAAAGTGAAATCAATCAGACTATATGACTATGAGTGCATAGATAAAACGTGTTATTTACACACAGCAGAGTACTACTTTGACATAAAGAAGGATAAACCAGTCAATTTTAGGAAAAAAAGATGTACCTTCAGACCATAATGTCAAAGTGAAATCAATCAGACATGCAAGCTTAAATTTTGCATTGTTTCTCTATATGAGAAAAACCAAAGGATACGTTGAGTAAGTTGATCATAAAAGGGAGAGGGCCTGACATGTATGAGATGAGACTAGAAAAATATATAACATTAAAAAGGAGAAAAGTATTAAACCACCAACATACTCACACTAACTTTAGTTGTTAGGACAGTACCTAACAACTAAAACTTAGAAGAGCCCTATATGACTATGAGTGCATAGATAAAACGTGTTATTTACACACAGCAGAGTACTACTTTGACATAAAGAAGGATAAACCAGTCAATTTTAGGAAAAAAAGATGTACCTTCAGACCATAATGTCAAAGTGAAATCAATCAGACATGCAAGCTTAAATTTTGCATTGTTTCTCTATATGAGAAAAACCAAAGGATACGTTGGGTAAGTTGATCATAAAAGGGAGAGGGCCTGACATGTATGAGATGAGACTAGAAAAATATATAACATTAAAAAGGAGAAAAGTATTAAACCACCAACATACTCACACTCCAAAGAGGGTATCTAGTATGTTAAATGACTCACAAAAGTCAACTAAAAGAGCCCACAATACCTACATGGAATTTCTAAATAATTAAACAAACAAATATATTAATATTGAATTATAATAATAAATATGAAATAAACATGCATAAGTCCTTACCTATATAAATATATATTTGAAAAACATAAATAGGAAAGAACAAACAAACCCTTCAGAAGTCGTCAACATGGATTATATGGATAATCTACCCTCAGAGACATAGAACGACTCTTTACTGTTCATGCGTGCCATGATTTTTTTATAAGGTGAACAATATAAGCAAGGCTAGCAGTAAATTTACAGGAAACAAATTGGACAACAGGTGACCAAGGTCAGCGTCTACACCAATGGGTCAACATGAAAGCATACATTATTTATAAGAACTTGTGTACAACCTCCGTGGAATGCAGTATGGAAATTCCTTGAACATAAAACTAGAAATATGTTTCAGCCCAGCTATTCCCTTTCTAGGTATCTTTCTGAAACAGTTAAAATCATCACATTGCAATGATTTATGCATAGCTATATTTATAGCAGGACAGTACCTAACAACTAAAACTTAGAAGAGCCCTATATGACTATGAGTGCATAGATAAAACGTGTTATTTACACACAGCAGAGTACTACTTTGACATAAAGAAGGATAAACCAGTCAATTTTAGGAAAAAAAGATGTACCTTCAGACCATAATGTCAAAGTGAAATCAATCAGACATGCAAGCTTAAATTTTGCATTGTTTCTCTATATGAGAAAAACCAAAGGATACGTAAATAAAAGTATAATACAATAGAAAGTAGGGACACAGATCTTTCCCAGAGAGCGTGAGGGTGTACATAACTCCCCACAAAGAGTGTAATCATTCTGTGCTACAAATGTGCACTATTAAAATTTAAAAATAAGAGAAGTTATGAGAATGGAGTTTTACCTGTGTGATCTTCCCAGGAAAGATGACCCTGGTATAATCATGAGAAACTCCTGAAAGAGCATTCACAAGATGCCTGACATTTTATTATGCAATTGTCAATGTCATTTTAAACAAAAAGTTAATTAACTGTCATACCCAAGTGGGGCCCAAGAAGACAGAGTAACTGTAGTTACAAAATGGAATCCTGGAACAGAAAAAAGACCTTAGGTAAAAACTGCAGAAATTTGCAAAAAATATGGACTTAGCTTATTATACATATGTCTATACTGATTTATGAATTATGACAAATACATTATATTAATTAAGACATTAGTTACAATGGATTATCCACAATAGAGATTTCAGAGTACATGGGAATTCTGAATATAATTGTAATTTTTCTGTAGCTGTCAAGTACTTCTAACACAAGACATTTATTAAATACAAAAGAACATAAAATGAATACTTTTAGACATAATCTTAGAGTGTGTTTCCAGAACAAGGCTAAAGGAATGTAGGTTTTAAAGTACTCAAAAGCACCAAAATATTATATCAAAGGATTATTTCAATGTGAAATTTCAATGAAAAGTACCATAAAAATAAACATAAAGGCATTCAGCCACACACACCAACTTAATTTCTAACAAAGGTTGAGTGTTTTCTTATAGGAACAGGTCATAAATATTTAGATTTGTGTGTTGAAAGACTGTCACTTCACTTAATATATGTAGAACAAAATTAACAATATAAAATACTGATCAAGTAGACCTGGCTGTCTTTCATTAAATATTATTTTAAAAGTGTCTAGTATATCTCTAAAGTATAACACACGCAAAAAAGCAATATTTAAAATTATTATAAATGTTTAATCATGTAATGCAAAATTAATAAGATAAAATTCACCAAATAAAAATAAAAATGTTAACAATATGCATGAAAAATTTACAAATTTCTAAGTAATGAAACAAACAAAATTAAAGAAGAATTTATGTGTGGTCAAATAAAAAATTTTCCTGTTTTTCTTTTGTTCATATTCCTATACATAGTAGTATTCAGAGTTGATGCTTAAAGGTATAAATGAGAACTTTCCGTAGCCAAGGCTACCAAAGGCAAAGATCAGTATTTCTCATAGCAAAATATGATATGAACTCTTAAAGGTAGCACATTCTTTGTTTCACCGAGCATTTAGTGATTTTGTTCATAAGTGAATGCTTGTTTTAAATAAATGTATGTGTATTCAAACCTACCATTCCAATGGTCTTTAAACTTCAGTAATTTTTAAATTTCCAGTTAAAATGTATATTTCTGGTCCTTCTGGGTGGGAATGTACCAAATGTGCTGCAAACAACATTGAAATAGTTGGCATTTGAAACAATGTTAGGACAGGTATGACAGTACATACCTGTGGTTATAGCAGTTTGAGAGGCAGAGGCAGAAGGATCACAAATTCAACTTTAGCCTGAAAAATTTGGCAACTTTGTAAAATTTTTATCTCAAAAGTTGCTTCTAAAGCACATAACCCATTTTTGTCATAATGGACAATAAACATGGATGTGTTAAAGTCACATTAAATCTCCAGACTCTTTCTATTGTTGAATTATCAATTTTAATTTTATGAGTTTTATTATATTAAACAGTAAGTGCTTAACAGGAAAAATTATGAAAATAATTTAAGTATTTAATGAGTGTTTATAAAAAATCATAATTTTCAATATACATTGATTTTTGGTGTACAAAGTCTAAATAAGCCCCCAAAAAATAAACTCCTACATGAACTACAATGAAAATAACAATGGCACTGCACAAAAATTATTTACTTCAATTATCATGCCTAGGGCTATCAGCACCTTCCATGGACACATATCACTTACAGTGACAGCACATGTGTGTTGCTTTCCTTACTTTTTTGTGGGACATACTTGACATCTGTCTGGTCTTGCTGTTTTGTCAGGAGTTTCTTACTATATTATCCAATGTATTGATAACAGGAACATAAAATATCAATCAAAAAAGTATTAAATTCTTAATAGGTATTTCACATTAAGAAAAATTAACATTTTTATATCAGCTGTGTATTTGCTTACAAAATCCTAAGAGATAAAAGAAAAAATAAAGACCAATGTGAGCTGCAATGCAAACACAACCAAAGAAAGAATCTTGACTTCAACTGTCATAGCCAACACTGTCTTCAAACATGACAGTAGCATGTTCCATGCATACATCTCACCTTCACTCACAGCACATATGTTAGGCTTCTGTTTTCCTAGATGACAGGCCCTTCTTGTCACCCCTCTTCTCTTCTTGCTCTGTCTTGAGCTTCCAAGAATGTTTTACAACATTCCTTTCACAGAGAAATAAGATATCAATCAAGTGACATATCAAATGTGTATTGAGTGATTAGAATAGGCATCAACACATTCACATCAGCTGTTTAATTGCCCAAAAACCTAAGACATAAAGACAGCAATAAAAACCTATGTGAACTGTAAAGAAAATATCAGTAGAACTCCACAAAAAGTATAATCATTGCTTCAACTACCACAACCAAAGAGGTGTTCACATATGAAAATAGCATGCTCCATACAAAATTATCACTTGTGAAATATTTTGTTTTACTTTCTCTCTTGTAGTACACAGTTGACATCTTTTGGGTACTGCTGTTGTCATAGTAGGTTTGGGTGATATTGTACCTGCCTAATCACCTATCAGCTCACCAGTGTGGCCCACAAAGTTTTAGTGTAATCCTCTGGGCAGAAACAATTTGTTTTCCCTCTGCCATAAATGATCTCTTATGAGTTCCAATCTAAGTGCTCTTAGAAAATTTCTTCATGGTATTTTGCTCTTGCTATTTTCTATGTAAATCATCAAATGATGCCACACAGTTTAGGATTAAGTAAAACACAGTCATTGGACAATGCTTTACTTCAAGTGACATCGTAGTTGCTGCATAACTCATCTGCACCATCTACTCCATCTTTGGTTTTATTGAAGAAATTTTCCTTTGCAGACTTCTGTTTTATTGAGATTTTTCTAACAATATTTTCATCATGGTGTAGTGTTGACATCAGTTTGTTTTTCTTTGCAATATATAAGAGCAGTATAAATGATTCTGAAATCCAAAGATTGTACTATACAATTCTCTGTTTTGAAACTGAAACATTCCACTTCAAATTTCTGCTTTGTTCCTGCATACAGTTCCTATGCTGGTCAACTTGTGCTCTGTTATCAAATGTTACACCAAATTAGAAATTGATAAAGAAATTGTGGAATGTCTCATTCTAACTAGTTTGGGAGATAGAAGAAACAGTCTGTTTACATCATTATTCCATTTGTTACTATTTGTATAAGGACATGATGGTTGTGGATAAATTTCTAAATTGAAAACTTAATAAGTCTTTGCATCTACAATTACATAAAATTTTATGTCTTATTTTAACCTGTTACTTTTCTATAAGTCTTTTACGTTCCTGTAATTGCCATGAGAAATCCCTGCTGAGTACAGCAGACCTTTGAATACTTTCAGCTGACCTAGTGAGGTGTCATAATAAATACATTCTAATATTGCTATTGGTGTATACAAAATATTTTACTTGTAGCATTTCACTTGTTACAATTTCCAAAACTGAATGGCAGAGTTGGTATTTTGTATAAATCTTTTTACCCTGCCAATATCCTCAATTTTCAGACCTAGTTATAAAATTGATTCATTCCATTTAGTTGCATGTCCATTTCACAACATTTTGACTAGTCAACTATGCACCCACGTTCTTCTTTTCTTTGTCATTTTTGTCACCTGAACCAAGTAGGTCTGCATTCTCTGTGTCTATATTCCTTAATTCTTGCTGCAGTTCACTGTTACAGGAACTTTGGCTCACATGGTCAACATCAAAGTCATCATTACAATCATTTTCATCACCATTATTGTTATCATCATCATCATCATCACCATCCACCCACATCACTCCTGTGTTATGAAAGCAAATATTTTATCATAATGGGTCATGCTTATCATCCATGCATGCATAATCTGATAATTCAATTTTGATCTTCTTCATACCTTGCAAATCTGATTTTTCATGTGCCATTGTACTTCATAGAGCTACTCATACCAGAAAAATCAAAACTAAACTTTTTTAAAAAAATAAATCTTAGAGTGGTGTGGGTGTATTACACCCACTGTGATGTTCAAGTAAACAGATATCTAATAAATATTAAAATTTTAGAAGTTTATATAAAAATGCATTCAGTCTGTTCTTCGTTATAACATATATGCATCTATGTATATGTAATATAAAAATCAAGCCTGTTAACATTCTACATGAATCACATTTGTATACATTCATTTCTACATTATTGTACATATGTTAATGTTTTGAAAAATAAAACTGTACTGTGACATACCATAAAAACTTGTAAAAAATTTTTTTTTAAAAAATGAAATTTTATTATGATAACATAAAAAACATACATTTTTTCCACATAAACTTGGGAAATTAAGTTTATTATCAGTGTGCAAAATTGTTCATAGATTTATAGAATTAATTCTTACTACTTAGACTATATTTTAGACTATACTATATTTATTTTCTGTTATTTATAACCATGCATGTGAAAGTTTATATAAACTTTAAGAAGTAAATTTTAGCATTCTAAAGAGTAATTTTTAGTAAATGCATGAACTACTAGTGAGCATAATTATTAATTATTCCTTATGTCTACATAATTTTGCATAATTGGACAAATTGTTCTACTGTGATCTACTTCACTATTGTTGCAAAATGATGTTTCTTTACTAAAATACTAAAAACATTACCAAAATATATGTGTTTTCATATTTGCACAAGTCAGTTTATGGAAAAGATAAAACAAAATTTCATTAAAAATAATAGAATTCCAACAGCTATATATTGTGTGTTTTATCATTAAAGTAGATACTCAGTGTACAAGATATGAGCATAGATTTCTCCAAATGACATTACCACAAAACTTTCCTTTCAATGAACTAAGAGACACTGATAGTATAACTATCTTGAATGGTATTTCTTTATAATACAATTTTTTTTTGTACTGGGAATCGAACACATGACCTCATGCTTACCAAGTAAGCACTTAAGCCACTGAGTTAATATATTTTCAGAATTTAGACTGCTGTGTCAAATGTCTAAGGATGACATATTACAAAGATATTTTTTCTTTTGAAATGAAGAGTCTTAGCACACATCAGAAATTAGTTGTTCAGAGGATAGCAGCTCAGTGTTGATTTTTAAAATAATAGTCTATAAATAACTGGCCAAAATTGAAAATAACTATACTTTGGATGGAGGAATGATTTTTAGAATGGGACATTTTCCTAAGCAGAATAGCACATGAAGTTCGGTGACTTAATAGGCAGACATTTAAGGACACCAGGTAATATTTTCTGAAAGATAAAAGAATTCTTTGGATAAGAAAAACACAAAAGGAGAAAATAATTTGTATGACATGTAATTTTGTCTAGTTTCTGGTCAATCCAGTCCAGTACAATGAACGTACTTCTTCCCGTAATCAGCATGTGAATTCCACAGTTTCTTATATTATCAAACTATAGCTTGAATAAGGCAATGATAAAACATAATACTCAAGAAAAGTTTACACTTCTTACAATGTAAAAAAAAAATTCCAAAATACCTTTTTGAACAAGTTATGCATTAGCAAAATGTCAGCCCAGCACAGTTTCTAACGCCGTAGGTAAGAACAGCTGTCTTGAACAGGTTTACATTGCATATTGAGTTTTCTCCAAGAGGTTTGGAAGTTGCCTGACAGAATGTGCTGCCTGGGGCCTTGAATACATTTAGTAAGAAAACAGAGCCAACTCTTCCAAAGGTACCAGACATCAGGACCACAAACAAATCCCCAGACTGATTTTTTAGGTTTCAAAATCTCTGCATCATCTGCAACAGACATAAGTTAAAGATGAATTTTCCATCTAAATTTTCCTGACAAGAAACAACAGATTAGATAGATAGATAGATAGATAGATTATAGATAGATTTGTTTTCTTCATCCAGAAAGAATAATTGTACATTTTGACAATTTTATCTATCATCTCTCTATTGAGATGGAACTTTGTAAATATGAATTTATATTTTGAGAACATTCCATTACACATTATGAATACAAGCTAGTATTGGTCTTATAAGATGTTCTTGTGCAATGTTGAAATATCAAAACACGAATGCACCAGAACAAGAGTGAGTCAGCATCACAAAAGTATAACTCAGATTTAACTATGGCATTGAAATTTAGCAAGAAAGCCCTTGTGTTTCAACATACAGTGTTATGTATTGTGGGCAAGGAGAAACAAATGGTGTCTTTGGATTAAAGAAGTGAGTATATCAATATCTGTGGTTTATATATCCATTTATCATAAGCAATTGGATTTTGAGCACTGAGAATATAGAAAGAGGTAAGGCATTTTCACATTCTCTTCTTTGCAAAGAACCACAAGACAAACGGTAGATATCTAATAACTTTTCAAACTCAGTGTTGCTTTGTGATATGGGAGGAAACAAGCTCTTCTTAAAGCAGAAAATTCAGCTGTTATACAACCTGACCAAAATTCTGTCTCAGATTTTTTTAAGTTCTAATCAATAGAATATGAGGTGAAATATATACTTTAACTATTTGTATATTGCATATTACATTTTAAAACTTTGTTTCAAATCTTAGTGCCTAGAAAACACAGTGGTTTTCATATTGGTGATCTTTCTTACAATGTTAAATATTAACCAAGACACATTTCTAATTTTAAGAAGTGGTAGTCACTATTGATAACACAAATTTTTTCTTATTGATTCTTTCATTTTTAGTAATATAACAAATTATTTAGAAAAGCATCACAATGTTTAAAGTCTATGTAGAAATGTTTGAAAACAAATTTTTCAGTATCAATTTATATTTTAATTCTGCTTCACTTATAATTTTATACATGCTTCAAAGCTTACACTGATGATGTCTTACCCCTTTCACTAGCATAAATTTTTGTGTACATAAGTTTATATAAAAATAGGAGCTGAATAAGATGTTAAACTCAACAATATTGGGAAGTTAGTTGTATACACCAAAAATTTCATGATAATTTTAGTCTTGTGTCCCAAGTCTATTTGGCTCAGTTAACTTAGGCCACTATAACAAAATACCAATGACTAAATAGCTGAAACTACAAGCATTTCCTTCTTACAATTTTGAAGACTCAGAAGACTAATTTCAAGTTATAGACATGTTCAGTGTTACGTAAGAGCCACCTCTTACCATGAGTTCACATGTTTTTCCCACCATAGCTGATCACAGAGGAGGGAAGAGGAGAGAGTGGTTTCTTCTTAAACCTGCACTAATGCCGCCAAAAAGGTGCTGGCCTTGGTGTCTGCATCTAATCCTATTTATCTCCAGAAAGCCCTTCATACAGATACTATCACCTTGCAGATGAGGGCTTCAAAGATGATTTTTTTGAAGCATACAAATGTTCAGTCCAAGCAACCACTATAGTCTTCCACAAACACCTGTACTTCTACCACTGATTAACACATTTAGTTATCCAAATGTAATACTGTATTTGAATCACGCTTTTTAAACACTGAGTTTAGAGTACAGCAAAAGATTCAGCAAGTATTTTTCACAATCACTAACATGTCTAGTGTGAGCATATATAGGTACAGAAATGCTTTCTTTTGCCAGTTAAATATATAGCACTCTCATTTTCATAGAGCTTTATTTCCTGTTTATATCCTCATATATAGGTAGACTTCAAAGCAGTACTGCTTACCAATGTTGCTATCTGGTAAATTTATTGTAATATGAAAGAGCCAGAAGCATTTATTAAACATATTTCATCAAATTCTGCTCCATTGAGAAATGGTTGGGGGAAAGAGGTGGACAGAACCAGGAGAAGAAATAAGATTTCTGCAGCCTTTTCTTACTTCTCCCTTCTTTTCTCTCCATGAATCAATCACAGGTACATCATGCTCTGGAGTAATTTACATTTTAAAGCAGTATACTCCCAGAACTTCTTTTCATTTGGGATGACACAATCACACATTTCAATGTTTTTACCTATTTCCACCAGACACATGGACTATTTGTCAACTCACTACTGATGGCAGGATGCTAATTTATTGTCCTAGTGCGACTAAACAAAAAATTAAATAAATCAATTTACCTCAAATTGGTTTATAATGATGACAAATTAACGTGCTCAGCAGTATCTGTTAAGGAAAGAAATCACACTTTGGAAGCAGTGATGTTTTCCTGCATGATCGCTTCCACAGTTTGCATGGGATTTAATTATTTCTTCCCGACCCAATATCACATTACTCAGTATCTGAATTTTTTCCATGATTGGGTTCAACTCTTTTGTGTATTCAGTGACTTTCCCAAGTGGCACTGAGCCGTGGAGTCTTGAGGCACAGGTAGTCTTCACCTGCTGAGACCACAGGGCCCTCACCCTCCTGGTGCTTGTGTCTAGTACACTTCATTATCTCCTTCCCCAAGAAAAGTAGAAACTGAAGGAAGCCAATAGCTACTTCATCTAAGAAACATGTAACTAATCATACCACTCTCAATTATCTTACAAATTTCTAAATTTGCATTATTTTAGACATTCATCATCTGTTAAGGAAAATTAATTGATTGCTTAATCAGCACAAACTGTAATTAATTTGTGTTTATATTCTGATTTGTTGCTATAAAATAATTAAATATGTATTTAATTAAATAAGTAAACATGCATCGATATGTACTTTATGATAATATTAAAATAAATATAAAGTTATCAGAACATGTGGAGAGTAAGGAGTGGACAGAGTCATTAATTTTCTAAGACCGTTTGCATACTCACTTTTATTGATAGCTTGTGATCAATCTGCCTTGGTCAGCAATGTAAAAATGAATTTTTTTAAATACCTGAAATGCTATCATCCCAGGGCAAGCACTGTCTCACAGCAGGTTGGGTCTTCGGGAAAGTGGGAGGAAGATTAATAACTGTAGAATGTCTTAAGTGTAATTAAGGGCCTTAGAAATTGCAAAATTCAATAGCAAAAGAGTGGGTTTTCCCACTGGTCTCTATGACAAATGCATCCATTTGACCAAGTGGATGCCTTGCATAGAGTGATAATGAGGGAATCAATATTCTATGGTGGCCCAGTGTAGTAGGTGAAAAATTGCTTCTCTTTGTACTCTTTCTCATGGTCCCTTAGGACCATACTCATGAACAGATGGATTCTGCTGCTGCAGTTTTAGTGAGAAATGAGAAGTAGCAAGACTCTGTACTCCTAATAGAGGAGATTATTTTTCCCTAGAATTAACTATGAAGCAAATAAGAAAGATTACTTCTAAAAGACAACTACAAAAAACACATATTTTAACTGAGAGAGGTTCTCTTTTATCCTAAGTTCTCCCTGTATGTTTAGTTTGTGATAGATTCATACTGGAAAATTCATACTGGAAAAAAAAATAGTATTTTGATTCAGGTGCATACTTAGGGAATGCTAAATCATTAGCCTCACATGTATCAGTTTTCCTCTGTAGACCTCAGTTGCATTGAGCTCTATACAGAAGTTTGGTCAATTATTTTTAAAAGCCTACCTAGGAAAGATAGTTTCTTTCCTCCCAGTATCCGTTCCAAGTCTGACACTATAACGCACTATCACTTCTGAATATTACCTTGCAATGAAGGCACAGAGAAAGTGAAATCTGGCAGCGAGCTCTTTCTATGAGATTCAGCATGAGTAAAATTAAACCTCCCTCTTCAGTCTTAGGCAGTATAGTACATACTTTTGGCATGCTAGTCAGGCAGGCTACCATCCAGGGTCATAATTTTCTTCACTTCTGTCAATGTTGTCTACTAACATCTCACAGTTATATCCTTCTTCTGAGAATCAGATAATTGCCCTTAGATGATAAAGGCTAATTCATACTAAAATGGATGGAAAATAATGTTCTTATTCTATGAAGAAAAATTAGTTTACAATTCTGTACTATTTTTTCTCTGACTTTGTTCTCCGTCAAATTTAACATTAACAGTTCTCTTTAAACTTGGAATAAAAATATTGCCTTTTCTTCATTTATTTATGGAACATCAAAGAAGCCCGAGAGCTGTATTTAAAATATTTCTAGACTCTGTCTTCATGGAGCACATAGTTTACTAGAGAAAGTTGTTTCATCCATGGTCAGTATTATTAATCTGAAAATCACATTTAGTCAATACCTGGGAAGCAGGTGAGAAAAGAAAATGTTAATATACTCTGGACCATTCAGACAACACTTACCTTGTGCACCTGTGGGAAGGGAAGAGATCATGCGGGGCAGAAGTGGCAGAAGTCCAACTGATAGAGGAAAATATACAAATTAGTAAAGGAAATAGAGGAACCAAGTAGTTTTTAAAAGAAGATGGCAGATTAACTTGGAAAAAAAATGTTTCTACGACCACAATTTGAAACACTGGAGGGATTTTGAGGGAGAGAGAAATTGATTATGGTTTAAGATAGGATGACCAAAACAATAAAACCATAAAGGTAGAATATAAACCCTTTAAAATACAAAATCAGAGTTATTTAATAGAGAACATGTTGTGGAAATTGAAGAAGATGAAACTGTCAAACAGATTTCAGGTTGCAATGTATAAAACACAGTTGACAATTTTCTTACTAGGCAGCTGAATAGAGGGCATAGATGAGGATCAGGCTAAGGCTAGAAGGTTATGAAACAGGCATGGGGTGTGGTTCATCTTAGCAGTCTTTGAGCTATGAATTGTAAATAGGGTCAACAGGAGTAGAGAGAATAGTCTGAGAATAGATATATACAACATGGTTGCAAAAATGATCTTGAAATCCAAGGCTTCTTGATGCATATATGATAATTAAAGACTCCATCATGGATGAAATAACTTTGGGTGAAGTTCATAGGAGAAGGGAAGAAATTCTAAAGTATGCATCAAAGAATGGAAGGCAAAATGTGAAATGGAAAACAGAAAAATGTGAAGTAAAAGAAAATGAGTCAAAAACTTGTTTAAGAAAAAATAAAAATAAATTGGGCTCAAGTGAAATTGTCTGGGACATGTTGAATGAGTTTGGTATTTCTAGGAAAAGTTACATAGACAAACAGAGAAAACTTTATTGTCAACTTAACAGTGAAGTAAGGTTAAGACATGAAAGTATCAAAAATAGATGATCTTTGGGAAAAAGTAATTAGAGAATAGAAAGCTTCCATTGAATAAGTAAATGGGTCATTGGAGAATGTTTTGTTTTTTCAATGACGGTAAGATTCAGGGAGGGATAAAAAGTTACATGTTTATTTAGATCACAATAACTGACAAGTCAGGTAGAGATGTGACACATAGCACAAGGACTTGTCTGTCATAAGACATCACCTGGGATAGTGAAGATTAAAGAGGATAAGATGCGTGAAGATGAGAATGGTTTGTTTAGTGTATTTATTTCTGATGGAATATGTTGTAGTCACAATCTGGCATATTTTATTTTCCCTGAAATTTTGCCTCCAGTGTAATTAAAGAAGGTATGAAATAAAAGATTTGGAGATACTTGATGAAATTCTGAAAGGTGTATTGGGGATAATACTGATATTAATGAAAGAGGAATGTTTTCTGAACAATGTTAATCTCATGGCTATTTAAAATGGAGAGAAGTTCATTCTTTTTTCTTGTTTATGCTTTTTTTCTCTTTTTGTCTTTTTGAGACAGGATCTCACTATGCAGTTCAGGCTGGCCTAGGGCTCACGTTGTATCCCAGGCTGGTCTGGAAATTGCAATGATCCACTTGCCTCATCCTCCAGAGTGCTGGGATTACAGGAGTGCACCACCACACCTGGCTCAGGAGAAGTTCATTCTAAATGAGGTCAAGTGAAACAAGAATTCAAATTGTGGATAGACTTCCTATACAGACCTTCAACACAGCAAGGACGGCAAAGGCTACTGTGGAATGAAAGGCAACTGTCTCAGCTGAAGAAAGGAACTGATATCTCCCATTCTTTTCCTTCTTAGTGAAAGTCTATGGTACTACTTTTGAAGTAACTTTTCAGTGTGACCCCTTGTTTCCTATATTACCACCACTACCTGCATTGTATAGTTGAATAACTTTAGAGACTTCCTAATGGACTCTATTACAAATGGATTCAGTACAAGATTTTCTTCATACTATGGCAAGTATTACTGTTATAAAGCATTATCAAAAATCTTAATGTTTATTTCCTGAAAATTTTATTTGATTTTTCTTATACTTGCAAAAATTTATAGAATCACTGCTCTAAATTTAAGTCAATCATGTCTTTCTCACACTTCTCATACTACTTTTACACTTTTTTAAAGAATAGATCCATATGCACATTTTTAGCTCCCAGAAAAAGCTAAATGTTTTTCATGGGTCTTGGTTTTCAGACGTACTGCTTTCAATACCTCTAATTACCTAATACTTTTCTCATTCTATTTCACAAGATGACTCACATACCATCCCTTTGATTATCAATTTTATAGTGCTATGCAAGGTCAGTACCACTGTATTGTTTGCCAGAGTTATCTGTTTCTCTCGCTGTGGTTTCATTAATATGAATCCCATCACCAGTCTTTTCACACTATCCTCAATTACTATCCCATGTATTCAAAGAAGTCACAAAATATTGTATCTCTGAGCTCTTTGGGTATGCAAGCAAGGAGGCCACAAAATAAGGCCTCTTACATAAACTGGAAAAGCATGTCTTTCTGATAATTTCTAAGAGCACATTTTATTATCATTTTGCCATTGCCAATGTTATACTTTATTGTCTAAAAATGATTTTCTTTTTGAAAGGATGAAGACAAAAGTAATCACTGAATCGACATTTTTCTAGCTATAATATGCCAAGGATTCAAAGTAATGCCATTTAAAATGAATGTAAAATAATGTATGTGATAAACATGGGAAGAGAGGATTTAGAGGTGCGAGTGGGGGAAGGAAGAGGATTAAAAACAGAAACAAACTGTATTAAGTAAATCCACCCACTCCCTAAAATGCATGGAAACTTCTTGTACTACAAAAGTGTACTACTAAGTTTGAAAAAAATTCTGAGTAAACACTACAGCAAATTCATAGGTTTCAACTCCTTGAATAAATAAGAAAAAGGAATTAACAGTAGTATCTTTCTTGTTTAGCAAATAAATTCATAATTATTTGGCTTTTCAGAATTCAAGAAGACAATAGAAATATTAAGAAAACAACAAATCATATAATCACCTTTTTCAAAAAGAGTTAGAAATACATCTTTTACTTCTGGGAATATTTTTTGAGGTGATGGAGCACAACATTTTTGTTCCTTTTCATTTTAGAAAATGAGAACAAAAGCCACACTGTATTAAGGATTACATGTGGAGGTGATAGGAATTTTAATTGTTGCAGCCTTTGCTGAATGGCCTAAACTTCTCCATGCATTGTACAACTTGATATTTTTCATATTGATTGATGCTTCGGCTTAAGTCTAGCAGTCCCTTCAAAGTCTAACTCAGCCATAAGGTAGGTTTTTCGGAGGTGGCTGGATCTAGTGTGTGGTGCTGGGATCAAGGGTGTGTGAATACTAAATCACTCCACTGATTGGCTCTGGCAAGGTTCTTGCTAGGTTTAAGGATGTGAGTGCTGCACCTGCCCTACAGCAGGTAGACTACAAATACAAGGGACAGAAAGAGCGCTAATTTGCTCTTGCTTGCTTGCTGAGTACTATTTCTCTTGTGTGATACCCCTCTACCATGCCACCATGATTGAGAGTCAACTGACTATCAACTGAAACCTCTACAAACTGTGAGCCAAATAAACCTTTCCTTCCTTAACTTGTAGGTGTTGAGTATTTTATCTCACCACAGATAAAAATAAATAGCAAACTGAATAAACTGTATTTTCAGTAAGTCTATTCTTTTTTCAATTTATTTGGTATCCAGATTTGATTTACAAACTCTAAGCAGCATTTCTCAAATATATATATATATATATATATATATATATATATATATATATATATAATCTGCATAATGCCTTGTTCATCCTTAGTGGTGAGTATAATTTTTGTGAGTGTAAAAGGAGACAAGGCCCACAATATAGGTACTCATGGTGGGTGTACAGTGAGAGATTAGAAATGCACATAGTATTGGGATTCACTTTTAGAATTTGTATTTTTCTTTTCTGTGATATGGAGATAATAACCTGATGTTGGAGAGAAATAAAAAATTTATCAATAGTATGTTAGGCTGCAGAGAAATGTAAGTTTCATTTGAGAAATATTGTCTGCACTCAAAATATTTAGTCTAATATACTACATATTAGTACATAGAGACACATGGCCGAATGTACAGATTGTTATTTTCTCTGTGTGTATCATCAAATTAAATGTATACAAAAAGACTAACTCCAACATTTGCATATATGTGTGCTTATTTAGTAATTTAGTCATCTCTTTTAACCAGATGAATTGCATACTTCAATTGGTGACATGAGAACACCACTTATTCATACTTGATTTTGAATGAATAGATTTATATTTACTGCAAAAGAATTGAACATTGCTGATCATGCAGAACTTTTAATTTGTACGATTTATGTCATTTGCAAATCGCCCTTATTAAACTATAAGGATTATATTGCCTACCTGCTTGCTTTGAAATATTAGGACAAACAGCACCTTATTGAAAAATATAAAATCCATTGAAGGAACTTTAGTCCACTTTACATTAAATGCATTCATATAAATGTTAGAAAATGAGCTGCTTGTTTGGTTTCTATTGTTCATTTGCTGACTCATGAAATAATGTTTGTCATCATGATAAGTTCAGGTTTTTCAGTCACTAGAGATCTAGTTTACATCTGTGCTTCTTTCTTCCTGTTGATATGGCCACTTTTGATGATGCATCTGTCACTGACAATTTTGTGTTGTGAAGAGTAGGTCACCATGTGCCCAGATATTACTGAAATTAGAAGGGTGGTTTATGAACGTAAGGAGTGATAATTGATTTGGGTATGAAGAATAAATGACATGAGATATGAACAGAAGCACATATAAATCATATTTATAAACATAACAATGAAAACTAATAGTACTTAATGAGAAGAAAAATATAATGTTTTTATTAGACTGAGTTACAACAGCTTTCAGAAACAAAAAATAAAGCTGTTCTCCTCTTTAATTAAAATTTCTGAAACTCAGTGTACCAGAGATATGTATTCTTTTTGAATTAGAAGTTGTTATTAATTTAGATTTATCACTTTTTATCAAAAGAAGGAAGAGAAAGGAATATATATATATATATATATATATATATATATATATAAACTCAAGATAGCTAAGGTAATTATACTGCAAATTGCTTTTAGTTTATTGAAGAGAACAGTTTGTGCTTATATCATTTGATCAATTCATCATGCCTATATCTTGTAATCTGAGCAACTACTTTGAAGACAACAATATTCAATGTATTAGGCATTGTTAACTTCCTGTTATATTATTATGAAATTCTGCAGCATTGATTTTATCATTTTTTCTCTTTAAAATAAACAAAGATGCAAACTGACAGTTTCTAAATATGTAAAATTCTTAATAATCTTTGCTTAAGTTACTCTGCAACATAACTAAGAGAAAAATCTATTGATTCTCAAGGGTTTGTCAATTTTTTCACCAGTGTGAATAAATAGCCTTATTTTTGTCCATGATAATTTCAATTATGGACATGACAGCATGGACTATTATAGTGTGTCATAGTTCAATTATAATGCCAGGTTTATCAGCTGCTTTATTAAAACTGTAGAAATTATGTCTTGAGATTATCAATTTTGTTTTATCTTTAGAAAAATATAACTAACAAAATATCACTTGCTAGTATTTCATCTGCCTTCAAGTTATCCTTCACTCTGTGATTTGCAGAAATATTTCTCAATGATGACATTTCCTGAAAAATTCATTGCATTTATTAATGTAACAGAAATAAAAAAATCTCTTTAAATTCACTGGATATTTTTCAAATCTTCTGATGAATATGTTAAGCTGTTTCCAATATTTTTTTTTACTGTTTAATTATTTCTACCAATTTATTTGATTCTTTATTAAAGTTTTGAAACATCTCTCCTGTTTCCTGGCATATTTGCTATTGAATTTTTGATGCATTAATTGTTATTTAAATGCTACTGACAGAGAGAAGCAACATGTGGGACATGTGTGTGTTAACATCTGGGGCACATCTGGGAGAAATCTTCTGCATTACTTGTCTTCTGAGTTATTTAGTTGTGTATGTGTGTGGGAGTGTTGTGTAGAATAGTGTGCATGATGGCAGAACCTGAATATAACTAGTATTTATTCCTAGAAATGTGCACACTGTTTATTCACTGAAGTTTAAGTAGCAACTATTACATTTGCTTGGGTTTTACAGTTACTGTCATGAAACTCAGTGCATCATTGGCTTCAGTTCTCCTAAAGATGTTTTTCTATAGCCTGATAACTGGTTTCAAAGAGGATTGTCTCAATGCATGAACACCATTCTTGTTTTACAGTCATTCCTGTGTGATTACATTGCAGAGAGGGGTCCTTTTGTCTTGAACTTTGTCTAGTGATGAACTGCTACTACATCTCACATGGTCTCTGCTAGACTGGTGGTAACATGAAGTTATGTTACTCATTGGCCCAAATCCAGCCTTGGTGTTAGGAAAGCATTGAGTCTTGGCGTGCTGATTTCCCTGTATCCTTGCACCTCACACTGAAGGTAGCCGAAATGCCAAGCCTGTTCTGAGAAAGTCCCCTAGGAATATTGGCCTATCTCTTGCCCTTTGAAATTTATTTGTTTGTTGGTTTACGTGATTGTTTATTTTTAATATATCAGCAACCATGGATATTATGATCCATTTTAGAGGTAAACTTTACTTTCCATGAGAAATGTGTTCAAATACTGCAGTAGGTCTACCTGTTTTTCTTGACATGACTGTCATACTTTCTTCCATGTGTACTCCAAGAAGATGCCATCTGGTCTACCATCTTGCACACGGTGCTTCTTAACAGTACCAAAGAAGGTTGTGAAAAATAATATTCTAAGTATTGTAATCTTTTCTTGCTGTTGAGCTCTCTAAGGATCTGTATTCTCATATCTGCTCAAGCTTAGTCTATAGCAGAGTATTGAAAATGTAGCTTTGTTGTCTTTATTAACTTGCAAATGGGGTTTCCTTCTGCCCTGTGCTCTGACTTCAGGGAGAAATGTGTGGGTTCCATCTCATCATGCACCACCAGCATTCTCTGTGCCCTGAGTTTTTTTTCTTTTTTCAAAATTAAAAAAGTTAATTTTTAAGTGTGAGATTTTTTTCATATTATATAGGAAATGACACCCCTTCTTTCTTTTTGGATTTGAGTTGGAAGAGGAATTTCTGCAGTTTTTCCTGGCACTTCACTTTTAAACTTTAGACTTTTTAAATAGATGACACATTTACCTGATTTTAAAAAAATATAGAAATCAAATAATTCTCTAAAAGGATAATATTTTTGCATAGCATTTTGAATAATAGGCACAAATTGGAAACAATTTATGTGGATGTGTTTGAGAAAGGACTTCTAAATACAGGAAAAAGCTAAGGAAAAAGTAAAAACATTTTTGAAAGTAGAAAAAGGAGGAAGACAGATGTCCTTGAGTGTAGTAAGTAAAGAGAGAAAGCAGTAGGACACAATCAGTCACCTGTTGCATAAGTAAAGCAATGCTACTTAAGCCATGATAAAATTCATGAATTTACCCTGCATAGCAAATCTGCAACTAAATCTTGCACTCATAAATCTTTTGGTTGAGGTTCTGCCAGAATATGGGAAATTTGCATGTCTTTATGTTTGTTAATTTCATGTTGTATCAACCCTGCATTTCAATTCACTTGGAGAGAATGCTGGAGACTTAAAACATTGTTGCTCTTCGCTTTAGTGGTGTAAAGAGCTACCTCAGAGAATAGCCATCTGTTGTCTTATTGTGCAGTTTTCTGTGGCCACTCAGGAAATGGGACATAAAAACTGGAATAGTGAAAAGCAAAAATGAACGTGTGGAAGTTGAATGTCTGGAGAAGAGAAAGTGATAGCATAACCATTGGGAGTGTGGGGAGGCTGGTTTTTCAAGTGCATTTTACTGATGCTTAGTTTCCTATCTATAAACCTCCAATCTTATCCTCAAGAAGGTGGCTGGTGGGTCATCACTGTCTGCTTAGATTTTTGTCATAATATGTAATTCTTTCAGCTCTTTTAAAATACAAAGCCTTTAATGTCATAATAATCTGTCCAATGATGCAAGACCTTTTAAGCATGGAAAATTAGTGCAACAGGGTATGAGAATCTTAAATCAACAATCCTGCTTGGAACTCTTTGGTTGGCTAAATGTGAGGCATGTTTTATTTGGCTCCCTGGAGGCAAATCCTATTTTAAGTCCCAGTTACTCACAGTGGTAACCTCCCAAGGAGTAACTTATCCTTTTGGTGTGATTAAATTGTTACTTGTTGACTCAGTCTGATTGTTATGACTATATCCTAAAAGTATGATTGTTTGAGAAAAAATGCTATAAGGAACCTTGATACAAAAATTAGAGTAATTGTACCAATGAGTACTAAATAAATGCAGGTCTTTGAAGAAAGCAAGAAGGAAACTATCTGTATTATTCAATACAAGAGTAATCGTATTCAAATACATTAAAGCACTAACATCTTTGCCATATTTAAATTTTTCCAGACTGTGTAAGTATTGTTGAAGTCTTTTAATGCTTATGTTGTATTTCAGAAAAGGAAGTGTATGTAAAAGATTCAATTAATGATTTCATTATAGATATGAACTCATTGAAGGAGAATCCCCAGCATTGGCTCCGGTAACCAGAGATCACAAATGTAATTATCCAGTTCTTACATTATATAATTTCCAATTTGCTGCAGTGGATAGAAGAAATAATAGTCTGGAGACTAAAAGCACTACTTTTAATCCTCAGATGTTCTCTATGATTGAAATGCACAGAGTCCTACCACATCCTTAAGTAGGAAAGTGGAATGTGAAGAATAAACACAATTCTAAATGGATCAAAGATCTAAATATTAAAACAGAAACACTGAAACTGCTGGAAGACAAAGTAGGTAAAAATCTCAAAGATATTGGGGTAGGAAGAGAATTCATGAACAAGAACCAAAGTACACGGGAAGTACTTCCCAGAATCAATAACTGGGACCACATCTTATTAAAGAGTTTCTGCATGTCAAAAGAGGTTTCCAGCAGAGTGAAAAGAAAACCCACATATAGGGAAAAAAATCTTCATGGACAGTTCCTCAGACAGAGGACTTCTGTCTAGAACTTATAAAGAATTAAAAAAAAATCAGACCCTCGAAATTCAAAGACCCAATCCAAAAATGGGCATCTGAAATGAATACACAGTTCTCAGATGAAGAAATACGAATGGCAAATAAATACATGAAGAAATGTTCATCATCATTAGTCATGAAAGAAATGCAAATTAAAACCACACTGAGATTCCATCTCATTCCAGAAAGAATGTCCAGGATAGAAAACACTACCAACAAGTGTTGGAGAGACTGTGGGAAAAAGGAACTCTTCTACATTGTTGGTGGGAGTGTCGACTGGTGCAACCACTGTGGAGGTCAGCCTGGAGATTCCTCAAAAAGCTGGGTTTGGATGTCCCATTTGACCCAGCTATTCCAATTCTGGGCATATTCCTAGAAGAACTGAAAACATCATACCACAGTGATATATGTGCACCCATGTTTATAGTTGCAATATTTGTAATAGCCAGATCCTGGAAACAACCTAAGTGCCCATCAACTGAGGAATGAATAAAAAAGTTGTGGCATTTTTATACAATGGAGTACTACTCAGCTATAAAGAATGATCACATTAAGATATTTATAAATAAGTGGACATGACTTGAGACCATTCTTTTAAGTGAAATAAACCAAACTCACAAGTGTAAATATCGCATAGTCTCCCTAGTATGAAAGGTGATAAGAGTATATAAGATTTTATGGTAAGCATGAGTCCCCATCTCATAGCTTTGAAGCCTTTCAATGTTTTCAATCATCAGTTGGAATGGTTTTATTCTGTTTTGTTTGACTATATCATGTGTGATGATATGAACAGCTGTTTTGAAGAAAACAAAACATTATGACAGCTATTGCTGATTTAATAACATCCTTCTTAGAAGTCCTACCATGCTTCTATTCTTCTACTACCATTGGTTCTATCTATCACATTGTGTCTTATTGGGATTTGAGTATGTGTGATAGTTTAAACAAAATTTTTCTATCAAAAATGAGATATTATAGTACCCATTGATCATTTTCTGTTATTCGGTTCAGAAAGCCCTGTAATTATTTCACTCTATGTGTGGCTCAATACTATTGTGTTATGTTTGATATTATTGTATTTGAAACTATGCTCAACTATAGCAGAGAAAGGGATACTGTGATAGCTACTGTTGATGCCCGGTTGTCTTAATGTAAAATACTGTGTTGCCTATGTTGTCCTGTTCTGATCTGCTCTTTACTGCCCTCTTTTGTTTTATTCTCTTTAAAATAAAAAAAAAAGATGTGGGATGTCCCCTTCATGCAGCCCAAGTCAATCTTTTGAACACTTATTAGTACCCTTCAGAGCTGATTAGACGAAAATCACAGGCAGCATTTGCCTAATAAAAAATATTCACAGTAACACTATCTTAATTAGATGTACATGTCTCTGAAGATGTAAATAAATGCTTCCTTTTCATAAAAAAGAAAAAAGAATAAACACAATTATGTGATCAAAGTAACCACATGACTTGTATATTTGAACTTTCATCCGTTCAACTACTTTTGTACAGTGATCATTTCTTCACTTCATATTATTTTTTTCATAACTGATAAAATAATAGAACTAGGAGAAGAATATGTCACTCCAAGTTTTATTTCCTGATCTCCATCACCAAATTTCACAGTTGTCCTATCCTTCCATGTTTTTAAAAGAAATACAGCATGCTTTCAATTTTTAAAATATAGAATTAATGATCTCTTTTGCAAAAATGATTCTACAAAAAAAATCAGAACCACACTGCCTAAACCAAAGTCAAGAAATTTTCTGTTTTGGGGGGATAGTATTATATTTTTGATTTAATACCTAAGCTTTTAATTATGTTTGAGTTCATTTTTGGTGTTCTGTTCTATATTGTGCATATGGATACCCAGATTTTAAAACACTATTAATGGTGAATTTTTCTTTCCAAATTGTTATGGTTGATATAATGTGTCAACTTGAGAAGCTTACAAATTTAACTAAGAAACTGGGCAGAGAGCCATGGTTCTTAATTTGTAAATATTATCATCCTGTGCAGGAGTAGGGCAAGGAGATTTTATGAGTGCTACTCCAACCCTGGAGTGGGGGTAGCCTTTGTACAATATAAGGGAGAAAAAGAGGATTACGCTTTTCCCCTTTTGCAATATACTGCATTTCAAGGCAGCATCCAGCTGCTTTTGCTGGATATGGCCTTGAAATGTTGTTCCGGTGCCATTCCACCCCACCTTGGAGCCAGCTGATTATGGACTGAAACCTCCACAAACACTTAAAATCTCCACAAACTGTGAGCTAAATAAACCTTTCTTTCCTTCATTTTGGGTGTCAGGTATTTTGTCCCAACAGTGAGAGAAAAGTAACCAAGACACTTATGTATTCTTAGCATCTTTGTTGATGATTGATTGTAAACACGAGTTTATTTCTGAATTCTCTCTCTCTCTCTCTCTCTCTCTCTCTCCATATCTCTCTCTCTCTTTCTCTCTCTGTATCTCTCTCTCCATCTCTCTCTCTCTCTCTCTCTCTCTCTCTCTCTCTCTCTCTCTCTCTCTCTCTCTCTCTCTCTCTCTCTCTCTCTCTCTCTCTCTCTCTCTCTC
>PVJX010000586.1:0-43266 GCA_004027295.1 Dolichotis patagonum | reverse complement strand
TGTAATAATTTTCATCTGTGTCTCAAAATTAGAAAACACCTGTCAAATTTTACCTTCTCTGCCAAGCACAATGGTAGGCAATAGATTTTAGGATAGTGTTTCCTGGGAATGCCACTGGGATGAGAAGAGAGAGTCGCAATAGTCTGACTCCCTATAGTAGATTTAGAGAAGAAACCAATTTAAAGCTCTAGTTACATAATGTTTCTGCTGCTCTTTGCTTTTTAAAACTGAAGAGTTACCTGACTTATTGTACATAGTGACATGACATGACATAGCACTAGACCTAAATAGGTATTGCTCATCAGGCTGCAGTTATAGTTCTGACAGCTGTGAGATTCAAATTGAATTCAGCAATGCCTTTCTCCTTCCTATAGGCAGACAGTATCCTGTACCTTAAACAGAATTCAGAGAATTCTCATACTCACAGAAAGCCAAAGACTTGTGAAGATGGACCTGATAAAATAATTTAATGGCTTTGTCTGGTGAAAAATTAAGCCTACTACCATCTACTTATACCAGAATTATTGGCCTAAAGCCACATTGTGATATAAAACATTTATATGCTTAAATTATAAAACTTCCATTTAAAATATTATATTTGTATTGTTATCATCAACATGTGTTTTATTTTTAATCTGAAATTCTATTAGATTTTAAACAATGCAGTATGTTTATTAATAACATTATGAATACATCTATGGAAAACTGTTAGTTTATTCAAAGAGTCTATAGGAAACTTTTCTCCCAAGTACATTTTCCCTCTTTCTTCTACTTGGTGAGTACTACATCTATCTTATAGATTCATTTCTAATTCTAATTTTCTAACTTTATATGATTTTTTCATAACTAAAACACATGTATGATATACTTATATTTGAATAAGGATATATTGTTTTCTGAATAATTAGCTTCCTGATTCAGCTTTAAAATATACTGCTCTCATTGTGTGTACCTGAAATCCTCTCTTCCTGCTCAGTGGAACGTGCACTCTTACTTGCTTTTCAATAAAAGCACAGCTGATGTTCAGATCTCAAGGCTTGCTTGGGAAAACTCTTCTTCCTAACAAACTTATAGGTTTTCAGGATGCCTCATCAAGGTTAGCTATGAGTTTTAAGACTGGAGAGACTGTGCAGCCAGCTAAATGCAACATGGGTTTACATGTATCACCTCTCACTCAAGGAGCTTCTTGCCAGAAATATCCTTCAACTACTCAAGAGAAATCACTTGTGAAGCTTTTCTGTTTTTCACAGCTTTTCTTCCTTTTTTATTTTAAAGCAAAGAAAAGCAAAATTTCAAAACTAGATAATTAGAAGGTAACTATGGTTAATGCATATTGTTATCTTAAACAATGGTTAATGCATATTGTTAAATTACTCAAAATATAGTATATTTGCACTTATTTGTCCAAACAATATTAGCAAAAACTTTTCAGTGAACTAGGAATTATTAATAACAAAACTATCTTAGCTATCACAGATAGATAATTTCTTTTAGCTTCTGATTCAGTCTAAGGAGACAATATGATATTTACACGTTAGTCTAACCTATTTCACTTATGAGCATTGTCTCTAGTTTCATTCATTTATCTATAAAAGTCCCAAGTTTATCCTTCTTTATGGCTCCATAGTACTCCATTTCATAAAATTACCACATCATTTTTATTCCTTCTTCAATTGATGGAATGTTAAGTTGTTTCAAAAATATAGCTGTTATAAATTGTACTTTTATAAAGATGGATGCATGTATATCACTCTGGTTCAGTGTTTTTAATTTTTCAGGAGAAATATACAGAAGGGGAAAACCTGGGTCAAATGGCACCTCCACTCCTAGTTTTTTGAGAAATCTTCACACTTATTTCAAGAGTGGTTGCACAAGTCTACACTCCACTCCCATCAAAAGTGGATAAGGGTTCATTTTTCCCCATAGACCCTCAAGCATTTCTTGATAATAATCATTCTTTCTATGGTAGAATTTAAGTATTGTTTTAATTTGCATTTCTTGAATGACCAGTGATACTTAAAATGTTTTTATATATTTAATTGCTATTTATATTTCTTCACTTGAGCAGTTTTGTATTCATCTCAGGTGTGCAGTTTTGGATTAAGTCTTTAAATTTGAGAGGTCTGGGTATGCTGAGGAATATGGCAGAACAATAAGCAGCACAGTAAAGAGCCTCTCTGAGAGAAAGAGCTAAGATGCTGGAATAAATGATCCTGGAGAAGATCAGACATAAGGAGATAGATCCTCTCAACCCAGGAAGAAACTAAAGGAAAAAGAAAGAAAGAAAGAAAAAGAAAGAAAGAAAGAAAGAAGAAAGAAAGAAAGAAAGAAAGAAAGAAAGAAAGAAAGAAAGAAAGAAAGAAAAAAGAAAGAGAAAAACATGGACAGAAGGCTGTAGCCAGACACACTCTCATCGGAGCTGGTCCCATTGTGTAGGAAATGATGCTGGAATCCAAAGACATGTGGTCTTGGTGAAGTTGTGGGTTGGCAAGCCCAAGGACTTTGGTGGGAGGACATGGTCATGGAGGGGAGCAGTGAAGTGAGGAACTGCACCACTAGGAGATGTGTACTGGCTTGGCTTACAGTGAGTCTGGGACACTCAGTTCTCTCACGAGACTGGGTGATTGGCTGGGCAACATTTTGGAGTTGGCAGAACAAGCCTAGAACCAGAAGTGGCTTCAGTCAGCCACTCTTAGAGCAGATCAGATTGGTGAGGATTGCTGGAACTGAGTCCCACCCCTGTACACGATCCAATAGCCAAGGGAAAGGTCTCCCTGAAGCTATCCCTAACCGGCCCCTTCCACACAGCATTCACAAACATGGTGATGATTCCCAGTGGTTTTCCAGATCAGAAGGATGCTTCTACTCCAGTGGTCATCAGAAGACTGGGGAGGGCAGCAATCCCTAGCCAGCACACTTCAGAATAATTATAACCAATACAAGAAGTGTCGGGGACCCCCACTATCCATGTGTCTGGAAGAAACGATAAACATGACAAGAGGAAGAAACAGAAGGAATTCTCCAGCCTCCAACCCAAGCAGTACTTGCCCAGGAGGGGTAAACACAGAAGATACCGGGGGTTGCACACCTGTGGCTTCAGAAAAAGCAGCATCTGACATAAAGAATTATCCTCATGACATTATAAAAGAACTAAAAAACAGAAATACTAATACATGTAAAGGAAGACATAAGAAAAATAGTAAAAGAAACACTACATATTTGTCAAGAAGAAACAGAAGGAAGAATAGAGGAGCATAGAAAAAGGAGAGAAACCTTCACTAAACAATATAAAAAAATAGAATCAATGAAACATTCAAAGAGTTAATCAGAAAATTAAAAACTCCATTGAAAGCAGGCAAAAGCTTGAAAGAAACTAAAGATGGACTATCAAACCTTGAAGACAAGTTGAAATGTGTGACCATTAAAGGAAAGATCTCTTAAAAATAACAAGGAACCAGGAAGTAACAACACAAAGGCTTAGAAGATGACAAGAGGATCTATACCTTAAGAATAAATAATGTGAGTGAAGAAGCAGGGGTAAAACACTTTTGAAATACAAAGGATATTGACAGAAATAATTATAGAAAACTTCCCATGCATAGGAAAAGGAAATGTTAACCAGATATATGAGGCATACAGAACTCCAGCCAGCTATAACCAAAACAGATCTACACCCAGACATATAATAATCCAGATCCCAGAAATTCAACACAAGAACAGAGTTTTAAAAGCTGTCAGAGAAAAGAAATGGATCACCTATAAAGAAAAACACATCGCATGACAGACTTCTCGACACAAATCATCAAATCAAGAAAAGCTCAGAGGAAGTATTCCAAGCCCTGAAAGAAAATAACCTACAACCCAGAACGATGTACCCTGCAAAACTATTTCTCAAAATTAATGGAGAAACAAGATGCTTATATGACAAAGAGGAACTGGGGGAGTTCATGACCACCAATTCAACCCTACAAAAAATACTGAAGGACATTCGAGAAAGACAGAAAAAAAGACCATGGTTTCAAGAACAGTAACAGAGGGGGTTCACTGAACAGAGAAGACAGTGGAATGAAGGGGAAAAGTAGACTACCAATGCTAGAACAATAGCATGGCACAGATGAGGCAAAGCAGTTTGGCCATAATCTCTAACAGAGATGGCCTTGATACACTAACATAAAAAAGCACAGGCAGAGTGGATCAGGAGATAGTGTCCATTGAGATGCTGTATACAAGAAATATAATTAACCTGAAAAAGCGTTTATGGATTGAAAGTCAAAGATGAGGAAATAATGCTTTATGTGACAGGGAACCAGAAAAAAGTGGGAGTAGCTCGCCCATCAGCTGCATATTGGTTGGAAAGACATAACACTTTTGTACAATGGAGAACTACTCAGCTATAAGGAAGGAAAACCTTGAGGTCCTTGTAGGTAAATGGATGTAAGATGTAACTTGAGACTAACTGCAGGGGTAAAAAGGCTCAGAACCACTTAGATAAATAGTAGGTTGCTTCCTAATCTAAAAACTAAAGGAGTTAGTGGCATACAAAGTGTGCAATGTACCCTGGGAAACTGAAAGGGGAGGAATTGTCTATATAGGGAAGGCAGAGGACATTGTTAGTCTTGTATCATGATTTGAAACCCATATTGCTTTCTTTGCTCTGTTTAGTTTTCTTATACTCTGTTCTAGTTTGTCTACTTGTACTAGATTTGATGGCATGTACAGCTATTCCAAAGATAGCAGGATATACTCTGGTAACCATTTTTAATTTCCTATTAACTTAATTTGAAGGCCTGTATTGCTTTCACTGCTTTTCTTTCACTGATTTTATTTGAATATGTTTTGTTCGATTGCTGTGTTGTCTTGACTGATTTTATTAAAATCTGTTATGTTTGATAGTATCAAGTCTGAGAGTATAGGCCACTACTCTGAAGACAATAAGATTCACTATGATACCTATTCTGGTCTGACTATTACCCTCTTTGGAAGTCCTATAATGTCTCCAATGTTTTGTTTTTATTGATTTTATTCTGTACTGCTATATTCAATTTTCTTGTGACTGATGATATGGGCAATTCTATTGAAGATAACAAGAGACAACATGGTAACCATTGTAGATCACCTTGTAGTATGGTTTTAAATTACATATTATGTCTATCCTTTTGTTTTGAATGGCTCCATTTTGGTTTTTTGGGTTTTTTTCTCATTTAGTTTTATTCTTTTCAAAATAAAAATAAAATAATAAGTTTTTGAATTGTTTTTTTTTAGTTCTTTATATGTTCTTAATAGTGATTTGTCAGGAACTGCTGGCAAACATTTTTTCCCTACGTTGTTGGTTGTCTTTTCACTCTATTGGTGGTTTCTCTTGCTGTCCAAAAGCTTTTTAATAAGATAGATTCCAGTTGTTGACTTTTTGTGATAGTACCTGTGTAATTGGTGTTTTATTCATAAAGTGTTGCCTATGCTAGTGTCTTCAAGAGTTTTCCTACTCTGTCTTTCAGAAGATTTAATGGTTCTGTTTTAATATTTAATCTTTGATTTATTCTAAATTTCATTTAGTACATGGCAAAAGATACAGGTCCAATTTTTATCTTCAGGACGTGCAGAGCCAGCTTTTCCAGCAGCATTTATTAAACAGCCTATCTTTCTTCTAGTGAATGCATTTGATAACTTTGTCAAAGATAAGATAGGTTAGTATTCTGGGAGTTGTTTATGCATCTTCCATTCTGTTCTATTGGTTTTTGGGTCTTTTTTTCCCCCCGTATGATGCTGCTTTTATCACAGTAGCTTTATAGTATAATTTCAAGTCAGGGATTATGATGCCTCCTGGCATGCCTTTGTTGCCCAGGATAGCCTTTGCTATTTTGTGTCTCTTCTGGTTCCAGATAAATTTTAGGATTGTTTTCTCTAATTCTGTAGGATGTACTATTGGAATTTTGATTGGAATTGTATTATATCTGTGTAAGAGTTTTGTGCATTTTCACTATATTCCTCCTTTCATCCATGAACAAGGAATGTGCTTCCATTTTCTAATACCCTCTTTGACTTATTTTTTTCAGAGTACTGTAGTTTTCACTGGAGAGTTCTTTTACATACTTCACTGGATTGGCTGCTAGGTATTTAAATTTTTTTGGTATTCTTTTTACAGTTTTTTTTTTATTTTTTTCCAAAAAATAATTTCTGAAGTCTCTAAGGTAGAGCTCAAAGTAAGTTCCAGCTGGTAATGAGATTTTTCAGTACAGCTCATGAAGCCTCAGTAGTAGAGAAGACTAGGAGAGGTACATGTCTGACAATAAAGGTTCCCTTTATCATGAAATAATTTTTATTATCCTTTTCTTCTACATTCAGTCTATAAGAAAAAGAACTTCTAAAATACTTAATTCATTAAATCTTAGAAAGTAAATTAAGCTTGTATTTATGGTCTATCTGTCATTGTTTAATTTCTTCCTGGTTTATTGAATGGTTTGAATTGGGACTCTTGGGATATGGAACTTTGGTACTTTCCCATCAATATGTATGGGGCTGTAAAAACCGTGGTGAGAGTCAGAAAGTGACATGATGCAGTAATACTAAAATCTTAATATTTTCACAAAAACAGTGGTCCTTGCTGAATAGGAGGCATTCTGTAGTGTTTTTAAATTCATAAGTTAAATTAAAGTACAAGCACACAGATCAAGTCTATGCACTGAATTTTAGATTCTAACTATGGGGAAATAATACAATGATATACTGATGTCCTCTAATTTTGAAAGGAACAAAAATGAAGTTTTGAGTTTTCAAATGAATTTCTGAAATTCCATGATTGTGTTATTTTGGGTAAATATATAGAATTCTAGATAAGAAGCTATAAAATGTTATTGAACATTCAAATTACCTTACTCCTAAATTGGCTGCAACCCCAAAGAGATTCTATGAAAATCACAATTTCTAAAAACATCTTAAAAGATTATAAGCATTCTATATTATGCTCTACTCCTTAAAATTCAGAGACTCTTTTGGTATATAAGAGAGTCTGGGAAGTTTTGTAGTAAAATAATTTATAGACAGTTTTAAAGGTGTGTTTTAATACTTTCTAAAAGCAGTTGATCATAATGGGAGAAAATGATATGTTAAATAAGATGAGTGATGTGAGAAATTGGTACAACTAGGAAAAAACCCTGAGTTATCCACTAATGATTTAATATAGTTTCTAATATTGATTACCTTTGCCTATGAAAAGCTTAGATGGCAGGAGGCTCCAACACCTCTATTGAGTTAAATTAACCTTCATATTCAAGATATGTACAACATAATCTCAAGTAAATCATCCAACAGATCGTTGCTTTGCATTCTTGACTTGCTCTTTCAAGACTCTTCCTGATAATGATCATGGTGAGTCACCCTATGCTTCGAGGTACAGTCCCCTTCTGGTCCCTGCCAATGCCACTTCAGCTCTGTCAAGAGAGAAAGGTTTGTTTGCTGGATGAATTCACAGGCATAAATCATTGCCTTTATTGTCATTTAAATTGAGATGTAGTTATCTCCCCTATAGAGGACTTTATTAATTAGTAACGTTCCACGAAGGGGCCTATTGACTGTATCCCACCTGTAATTGACTTCTCCAGGTAAACTCCCTCTCTAACACTGGAACACCATGGGGAAAACTCTGCGATGAAATGAGTTCTAGACCTAATGAAAAGAGAAAAATGTTCCCTCAAATTGTTTAGATTTATCTCCTTGGTCCTCATTTTCTACCTTTGAATTTACTGTTTTCTGAGTAGACAATATTGGTGGTATATATTTGTGTTTAAGAAACATTAGAAAATAACCTTAAAATTTCCTTTGTTTTCTAACATCTGGGAATGACATATGTTACCCTTTCTCTTTCACTTGCAGTTACCGCTACCTGTGAGTATCTTTGTGTGCTTGTTTTCTTAAGTAAGCTCTGGATTAGTTTCTACATGATCAATTCATACTTATTCATCAGAGCACAAATCAGCTGTCAGTCCTTTACTAATTTATAAATATCTCCACAGTTATCCTTCAAATAGAAATAGTCTGATATATACCTAGAAATATTATGTATATATGTTTGTATTATAAAAGCTTTTCTCCTGACAAATAAATCTGAAATCACTATCTCCTGCTGTCTACACTGCATTATAATTACTAGACTAGTGTGCATTTTGTTACAACAATGTATATGCCAGTCAGATCACAACCATATCATTTTAATTAGTGGTAGCACAGATAGTTACTATATAAACCTTTGGAATACAACTTTCTTTGCAAACTTGTGTAGTTGTAAAATTTTGAAATTGTTTTCTATTGAAAGATACTTTAAAAGTAGACAAAACAGGATGAGATAATTTGAAAAGTGTTTCATCATTTGCCATTCAACTACATGCCCTACTATAAAAACAGAGATTTTTAAAATGTGGAACTTGGTTAAAAGTGAGCTGTTGGTCATTAATTATGTTTTAAAAATAACTATCACACACATATTACTGATCTTTTCTTTCTTCTTTGGAAATCTTCAAAGAGAAACATCCTGGAAAGTGATTTCTTTAGTATATAGTTATTTTATATTAAAATAAGACATTAATATATGCATGCAAATATTTTTATGACTAGAATTATAGCAAATATTTTCTACCTTTTTAAACACATAAAAGTAAGATGTACTCTGGAACAGAAGCCCAGAAAATACTTTGAGTGAGTTGTTATTATTTTTTCCCTAGGGACTGGGTTATTATTTTACTTGCCTGTATTATTGTCCCTTTTGACAATTATGCATATTGGTAAAATGAATGACAGAATTGTTAGTTTAAAATGTGATTGTGTAACACTGTGAGTCTTTTGTAGTATAAATAAAAAACCATTAAGACTAGAATCATTTACACCATAGTCCCATGTCCAGCTAACAAGGCCAGAATCACAAAGGTCAGTAATCAGAGCAGTTTATACCTAATTTGACCAGGCTCAAAGAACTTACATTATTAAATAAATATAGACCAATATAAATTTCACAGATTCTACCAGAGTTTATACTGTTTACACAGGCTTGGTGAATTTCCAATTATCATGCAAGTATATCTCTGTTTTTGTTTTACAAATGAGAAGTTTTGAATGCAACATAATTTATTTGCCTTTTTAAAGATTCATACTGCAGGACATTGAAGGTTTTGCATATCTTTAAGCTAAATAGACACAGAAAACTTTACAGACTGGATTTTTTCTCATTTCACAAAATTTATGCATTGCACCTCTACCCTTCACGGTGATCCTATCAGTAGATGGGGCTTTGGGAATTCATTGAGGTAATGAAGATTGAACCCTCATGAATAAGTTTAGAACTGTTCCAAATCATGAGATGTGTTTCTTTACTCTGTCCTCATTTATTTGAGAATAAAATGAAAAGTTAGTATTCTGCAGTCCAGAAAAGAATTCTGACCAAACTTTAACCATAATAATACCCAACTCCAAAACAGCATACCAGACTCCAAAATTGAGCAATGTATTTTTATTGTTCACTAACCACCTTGTCTATAATACATTAGCCCAAAGTAAAAGAGACAGTTATGTCAAAAGTTGTAGCGTTATTAGACTTAAAATTTACATATTTACCTATTTTCCATGTGATTGGAGTTTCCATAATCTCAAGAGATTTTTCTTTAAAATATTAATGTTTCTTTAGATGAATTCATGTAGAAACAAATATGCACAGTGGAATGATAAAGTAAAAAGTCAAGTTTACCCTAATGCAAAATTCTGAATTGAGTAACTTCCCTCTCCATAAAAAGAACAAAAAAGAAAGAAAAAAGGAAGTACAGAAATACTCTCAAAATATTTCTTTGAATAAAAGAAAAAGTGAATATAAGGAAAACATTACTATATTGGAATTTCATGTCCCTGGTTATAGACTAGTTTTAATTTTCATCACAAAAAGAATTGCAAAATACAGTCTTAACTACATTTGTTAAATGATTCACATTGTGGATTCTATTATATTATTGTAAATTACAGCATTTATGCATTATGAGACAATATATATAGAATCATATTTAGCATGTACTATGAAAGAAAATGTACATTGCATACTAAAAATTTGAGACTAGACGTCACTGAATACACATATTGAAACCTCCATCTTGCCAAGATGGAAATAAATACTAGGCAGGGGGTCAATTTTTATCAACTTGAGAGAGACAGACTCTTTAGTCCTCAACTTACAGGACTGCAAACAGAACAATTGTACTCTGAGCAAAGCCTGGGCTAGGCCAGGAGTTTGAGGCTTTGAGAACCCAACACTCTTCCATGGCACACACACACACACACACACACACACACACATTTTTATTTAAAATAAAATTGTGCAAAAATTATACATATGAATCCAATAATTTAAATTTCTGAGCAGTGTGAAATACAGAAACAAAAGCACTCTAGATATTAATCATATGTAATATATACATATATAAGTATGTGAAAAACACAACGGTATATTTCCTATATATTATTGAGTTCATAGAAATATAATAAGGACTATACTAGTTTGAGTTTGCTGAAAATTCAGTGTCCTGAGATTGAACAAATGATTGAAATTATATCTTGTATCCTCATTAAAAAGATATTGTTGCAGGGTGTGGTGTGCATGCCTGTATTCTCAGCACTCTGGAGACTGAGATAGGAGAACTTCTGTGAGTGCAAGGTTTGCTGCACTAAATATGGAGACTATCTCAATAAAGAAAAATATTTTATTATCTAAAAATCTCATTAACATGTAAGGGAAATGTATGAAAACCTTAAATCTTTTGAGTCACATCTTTAATGATGTATTTCAACCTAAAATGATATTTGTGTATTTAAATGCATACATTCATATACATACACCAAAGAAAGAAAAAGAATGAAAGCATGTGTTCACTTCATTTTGATTCTCCATTTCTGTGTTCTTATAATTGTATAATTATAATTTCACATATGTAAACTTTGTAGTCATTATCGGACCCTTTGGTCAATTTTTGTTCATTTCTCTATTTTTCTCTTTAATTTGTCTCTGGTTGATTAGATTTTACTATCCTTTCCTTTTCAAATGACCAAATGGATTTCCATACTCTTCATTGCTTTTTTAAGATTCAGGATAAACCCTTTTTACAAAATCACAACTAGGCTAGGGAAAATTGAAAAAAACTTACTAAATATGTATATACCTATGGTATCCTCTACACATTATTAAACATATCTAGCAAATGTTTTTACTTTTTTCTGACACCTAAGAGGCAATCGCCTTCAAAAAATCTACCTAATACAACTTTAGATACCATATTTTCTGGGGAAATCAAGGTGCACACATATGCACATGCTCAATCTTAAGTACACATACACACATATATATCTCTTTTCCATGAAGTGCTGTAAGATGTACTATGAGGAATATCCTTAAGGAAAAAAAGTCTTTTATGTGACTGTTATTTCTGTATCCCTCTGTTTAAAAAGCATAACTTAAACTCCACTGAATCTCAAAAATGAGTCCATGTCCAATTAAAATTTAATTTCACCACATTGTTAATTTAAGGGTTATTTAAATAATATTTTAGCCATTCATAAATAATGCATTTGTTACTAATTAGCAGCTTCTACATTACCTCCTCAATGTCTGTTTAACAAGTATCTTCAGATCTTTCATAAAATTTAAATCTGTAGATTTAGTGAAGGAGAAGAAAAGCTAGCCAATTATTGTAACTCATTTTAGCAGACATTCAGGGTTCTGAAATCAATCTTATTTTACAGAATAAAAATATTTATTCTAATGTCAATTATGAGAATGGTATGTAAATTTCTTTAAATTTTTCATTCCTTTGTCATTCCCAGGAGGATGAGTCTTAACACAGGGAGAATCTGAGTTTCTAGCTGGTCTTCAATCTCTGATAAAGGGTAGACAGAGCTTTCTGTGGTTGGGCAGATGCTTTGCATGCAGAATCGTTGTCAGTCTATCTCATTTTATAATATGTTTTCATTTCTAGTATCTTAGCTAAGAAAAGAAATTTATAATTGGCTTTACTAATTACACCATTTTATGAGAATGGTACTAATAAAACTACTTTGAAAGTGAAGTAAATATGAGCTGTGTTAATTTACTAGTCTTTCTTGGAACTAGCGATCCATCCACTATACTCTGAAATTTAGATAACAACAGTAAAATGAAAGTATAATTTTATGGAATATATTAACCATGGCTCTCCAGAGACAGAACCAACAGTATTTGTATTTACTGATATATGGGAAGGATTTTTAAGAGGGATTGGCCCACGCAATTATGGAGGCTAAAAGTTCTTACAAGTCTTCTCAAAGCCTTGGCCACAAGGGTATTGTTATGGTCTGTGTCTCAATTACCGCCCAAATCCTCATGGGGTCATGGAGGACTTTCAAAGTCAGCTGGATCTAGAGTTTGGGATTGGTTCATTATCTAGTGGTGGGATTGGCAGCATGAGTGCTGCCCACGGCCTGGGACAGATAGCCTGCAGACAGTATAAAGGAGGGAAAGATGCTTGCTCCTCCTTCTGCTCTTTTGTTCCTGCTGCAGCCGCCATGATGGGTTACCCCTCAGCCGCACCACCCTGCCTTGGAGACAGCTGCTCATAGAGTGAAATCTTCACAAACTGCAAACTAAATAAACCTCTCCTTCCTTCATTTTGGGTGTCACATAATTTGTCTCAGCAATGAGAGAAAAAAAATCAAGACAGATATCAGCAATATCCTTTGATAACAACATTTAATTCCTGTTATTAATCAGTTACTAACCGATCTTCTGTATCTTATCTTCTTCCACGGCTTCTCTTTCAATTTTTCGATTAGCAATACTGTCCTCTTTGCTATTATTCAATCATAGTTGGCTTTGAATATTCTCAGTCTGAGGACCATCATCCTTAGTCTGGGGATCTCCTGCATACGTTAGTTTAGTTACTATGTTTTTCCTCTTTTTTTTTAGGTGTCTAAAAAACACAGTTTTAAAATAAGGCTTCACATGTCAGTATTTTAAAACTGACCTCTCCTGTCTACCTGTTATTCCCTACATTTCATTTTTTGCATTATAATTTCCATAACTCTTACCACTACATATAATACATATAGTGCTTTGTAATATCTTGTCATTTATGAATTGATCCCAAATAGAATATAAGGCTCAGGAACTGTTTATAGTATTATTTTTTACGATCTTAGATCCATATCATCTAAAAATAAATTTCAGATTTTGATGAGTATTGTGAAGTCATGAAAAAAGCATAGTTTTATAAACTTTCAGTAATAAAGATATAATTTGAATTTCATAGTAAACTTCTTGGAAAGCATAGAAATGCAGATGAATGGAAAGCAAATAATCTGTAGGAAATCACATCCATACATGCTGTCAATGGGCCAGGGATTTAGCTCAGTGCCTCAAGCGCTTGCCTGTTAAGCTCAAGGTTGAGAGTTCGATCCCTGGTAACAATAAATAATTAAATTAATAAAATAAATAAATAAATAAATAAATAAATATTGTTAATCTTTATGAATCCTGTTGCCTCTTCAAAAAGACTCATTCCCAAATTATTTGCTGGTTATTTTACTAATCAATAAGTCTTCCCTTCTCTAGTATTTTTTTTGCTTTGTTTCAAGCTTTATCTTCATTAATATTTGTGGGTGGCTCTGTATTTTACATCACTTAATGTGTTTAAGTATTATATTTTTTCTCTCTAAAATAAATTTCTAGCATATAGCTATTTTGTTTTTGAGTTTTTCATAATACTTATGGCCTGAAAATAATAGTATTATAATCATAATTAATCACATATTAAAATATTTTATATAGTTATTCCTAGATACAAATAAAACTAGCTTAGTAGATTATAATAAACACACACATTTTCACAAAACTAAATGTACTTATCTTTTGGTATCGATGGATAGTCACACTGTAATATTAGTGTTTTGGAAAGAAAAAAAGCAGAGTTTCGTGGTAACTTATGGGAAAAATAAGTAAGTGGGATGATGAAGATCTTTTATCTTTCTTTTAACACTACAGTAAAATTTGATTATTTCATAAGAGTACAAAATTTGCAGGTGACTACATTCCCTCTGATTCTTCATTTAATGATGTACAATCACAAAAAAATGGAAAATAGAGGGTTCATGCAAATGTGTAATAATATTTTCAATCAAAGTACATTTCTTCAAAACAATGACTGTCTTCTACCTATAAATGTGTGGAAGATGCAAGAATAGTTGCTTTGCCTTCAGAAATTACTTCCACTGATATTAGAAGTCTCTGAAAGTTATTTTTTTGTTACCGGGGATCAAACTCATGACCTCGCATTTGGGGGTAGACACTTGTGCTGCTGGGCTGTATTCCCAGCCATATCTGAAGTTAAAGATACCACATAATTATGGTAGGAATATATTAACATCATAATCATAAAATGTCATACTTAGCTGGCTTTTCTGATTGGATTTCAGAATCCATCTGATATTATGGAAACATTTAAATTTTTGAGACCTTTGAACCAACTAAACTTGTCTCTTTGAAAGGTACTTAACTAAGATATTTAACATATTTGGTATACTATTTTACTTTTCACCTGATATCCTTTATTCTATATTCTTCAAATAAAATTTAAGTGTTCTGTAAATAGCCTGAAATACTTAAAAATGTAAAACTATTTTAGTAATTTTTGTTAATGGAAGCTAAATGTTCTGTACAATTTTACCATTTTACAGAGGTAATCTTCTTTGTACATTTTTTTTTCCTTCAAAAAAATTAAGAAGGTAATCTGGCCCTTGTAATCCAAGTCCTATTCTTTTGAATCTGAAAATCTCTAAGAAGAAAGCAATTTATTTTGTACATCTATGCCTTCAATACTGAGATTTAACTGTTTATCATCCTGGAGCCTTCATGGGGGTATAAGCTGCAGTAGATTGTATTAGAGACTAGAAAATTAGAGCTGTAAAGCCCTGATGCCACCAGATGAAACCTTCCCAAGCCGGACAGTAGGGCCACAGGAAGAAGAAAAATGAGTATACAATTGAATTAGCTAGAACAAATAATGAATATTCCTAAAGAAAATTAGGATTTAAAAAATATTCAGGTTAAAATTGAAAATCAAGCAAAAGAAAATGTAGATAGTAAAATATATGCTGCCTCATTTGGAAACTTTCAGATATCAGGCATTAATCATGGCCCCCAATATCTACATAATTCTCATAACTTCTTTCTGTTAATATTATTATATTATTATTAATATTAATACATTAATAATATTATTTATATTATTATATTATTGTTTGTTTAATGATTGAATTGCTTTCATTTTCCTCCTTAAAATGTTATGTTTGTTTTCATCACACCCATTTCATTTCAAGATGAAGCTGAGGGTGGAAATTAGACAGGCATGAATAAAATATTTCTAGAAGAATCAAAAAGGCTGCTGGGTAATTAACATTGTATATCCAATTTCAGAGTTCACCATGCATTTTAATATAAGTTGAGTTTTCACAGTGTATGTTTTCTCTTGTGCCCTGAATTTATTGTTACAATAACAGGTATGTCTTGATTTTGTAGTTTCCAGTATAAAAGATATCTGATTGTAGAAGAAAGAAAAGGAAAGCTTGAGAGCTTAAAATAAAACATCATACTGGATGAATCTTCAAATTTATTAGGTAGAATTCTTTCATCTTTCTTAAGTGTTATTCTCTTTTATCTGGAATTAGGCACTGTCCAGCACTTAAATTAGCATGAATTTGAGAAAATTACATTTTAGTACAAAATATACCTTCCTGTTCTAGAACTCTGAACATGTGTTTGCTGCAGTTGTTGCTTAGAGATTATGTATGGTTGGCCTGTCTCAGTGGGGGAAGCAAACAGAACATATTAATATTGCACTGGGACAAGTGGGTCAAAAGAAATAAAATCTATTCAGAAAGATTTCATGGCCTATGTATGAACACATTGTCTGTGTCCACCCATAATAGATGTATTTGTATAGAAATGGAAAGAGATCTAAAGACGATGGTGAAATATTAGAGTAGAAGATTTTATTAGTTTTAGCACATATTAATACCTGTTAATTTTACCTTATTGAGTTCAATTTTAAAACAGTGAATATATACCCAAAGAATCCTGATTATATTTTCTTGAGATCACTTTGATTTTGGGATAACATTACCAGCCATCATACATAGCAAAGAATTTTCGTGGATCAGGAAACTGTTAATCTATGGAGAATAAATCATGAGTATTGGTATTTATGAAACAATTTCTAGCTAAATACATTTTGGATGTGGATTTTTCAACTTCCCTTTAAACATATCATCTGTATATCACATTGCTAGCAAAGGGTATTGAAATGAACATAAAGAAGTCACATGGCTGTGTAAGCAGGGGAAGGTGATTTTCTTGGGCAGTTGGTAAAGTAATGGGTTTATGTATACATTTCAGAGAAGGAGAATATTTATATGTGTAAGAAATATGAGTTAGTTTATGTAAATATTTATCTTCCCTCTGCCCTTAAAACATGGAGTCTGGTACTTCAGTTCTAAGGCAGCTACAGATTAACAAGAAACTTAGTGGGGCAAAAATAAATAAACAAACAAATAATGAAAGTGAGTGTTGGGGAAGATATTTCACTGGAACAGCATGCCTTTGGTGAGTATTATGCAATCCAACATGTTTTTTTTTGTTGCTGTTCTTTCAAGTTCTCTGTGTATTTTAAAGTTTGTTGGTTTTTGTAAAAGTTCCTCCTTCTCAATTTTGAATGCTGAATATAATTTTGTGGAAGAATTTCAAATACCCTTTGATCTTCTCAGCACAACACAAGCAGAAATGCTGTATCCAATTCAGTAAAGAACATTTAATACTTTACATTTATTGCTGTCCTTAAATGCACTGTATTTATAGTTTACGAATAAAGTAACATTATAGGAAATGACATCAAAGTTAGAACAATTCTGCAGATTAAAAACAGAAACTGATGGTTTAACCCTTTTTCCATTTTATCCTATAAAAAATGTATTGTTTTATTTAATCTTAACTGTGCCAAGGAGTGTCGTTACATAAGTTATTACCATAGTATCTTTAAAAAATTCTTTTGTGATACTATAAGAATTAGTAATATGTACTGAATGTAAAATTTTACTCAACAAACAAGTTCCCATAAGTTAGTTTTAACTAAAATCAGTTGGCACTTCCATGCTGATTTCTGAGATTCCCATTATAGTTCATACCACTGGCCCATATAAGAATGAAAGATGAAAGCTAGCAATTTTTACTACATCGTTTCCTATCTGAATGCCTTTTGAACAATCTCGTTACTATCATGTCTGCATTTCATATTTAAATTACCTAGGTTGATGGTCTGCATCTGACTTCACAAATTAGTGCTCGGTTTTAGATGTTTTAGATATGGGACCAATAGGAAATAAAAGACGCCTGAAGAATCTTGTGCTTTGGTTCTCAGACCTAGAGATATATAACATGAAAGTTGATGGCCTACAATACAAAAATGAAATTTATATTTGACCACTGAAAAGATGCCCTGGGAAGTTGTGCTGAAATCTTGGGGATCCCTATGTTTGCTTCTGCTTTGTCTCCCTCTGAATGCATCATATCATGCAACTTTACTGAGACTTTGAAATTTTTAAGACTTTTAAATGACCTGACACTGTGTAATTGATATGTCTCAAATAAAAATCATATATTTCTAACCCACATTTTTAATACAAAGCAATGAGAATATGTCCTTCCTCTGTGTTAATGTGTAAAGAATTTTATTTTTAAGAATAAAATGATCATATATTTTTCATTGAGGAATTCAATTGTGAGTTTTACTTTTCATTATATTGTACAGTGTTACTATTTGCATCAACCAAGAAAACAAATCAGCATAAACAAAATGTATATTAAAAGAAAATGTAGCAGATGCCCAGACCAACACCACCGGCCCATGCCTCTGCCCAAAACTGCCATGCTGCCACGCCACACTTCCCACATTCCCAGTGGATGAATGGACTCACAACACCTGCAGGCCCCTGGGGGACATTCCCTACCTCCTAGGCCTAACACTGCTGTTGATCTTCAGCTCCTACCCTTTCTCCCAGAACCTTGGACTACAGCAGATTAACTGTGCTAGCTTGATGGAAGAGTCAGTAACTGCCTCACCAAAACAGAGGATCTCAGCTGGCTCCAGTCAGTGTACTGAGTATGCCCCTAAAATAGAGGTGTACAGTGGGTAAATAGGGCCAGTAGTAAAGCTCCCTCCAACTAACTGTAAGAGCTTGGTGAGTCTGGCAAGAGTCTGAGTGACTCCTTCCTGCACACAGAAAACATCAGACAGGGTGAGGAGTGTGCCAATAAGGACTCCTCAAACTTGGAGAAAACCAAAAAGGCTTATGAGACACACAGGAATACAATTGGGACACAGTTAGGCCTTAGCCAACACAAACACTATAGGCAGGGAGATTTGGTGACCTGGAATAATGTGAAGATAAAGTAATAGCAGGAACTAAAAGTTGACCTACATCAATACTTCTAGGCTTGTCAGCCCAGGAACAATATAGGACCCACCCAACAGGCCCTTCAGGAGGAATTCAGGTGACTGGGCCTCCTCTTCACTGTGGTACTCAGCAACTGGACAAACAATAACCACACAGTAGAACCCTAAGATACACACTACCAACAGATGAGACTATTGGGATTAAAAGACCAAATAATTGCCCAGAGGGTGAAAATGACAAAATGAAAAAGCAAAATGCAATCTCAAACATCTAGCCCATCAGGAGCAAGTGCAGGTCACACTGAAATAGAGGACTTTAAAAGTCATACCCCAGAAATCTCCAAAAAGATAGCAAGTGAATAAAGAAACAAATCCATGAGTCTATAAGGAAATCAAATTAGAAATAGTTTCTGATGTAAAGACAAGAATAACAACCTTAGTAAAGAAGCTGATCAGCATAGCCAGAGAAAAAATAGATAAAAAAAAAAAACACAGAAACATTAGAAATTGATTGAAACCTTGAATGAACAACATAGAAAACAAGCAGAATCTATGAAACAAGTTCAAAGAGATATCCAAGAAACAAAAACCTCTATTGAAAGCTGGCAAAACCATTTAAATGAAGCTGAGGATAGAATTTAAGACCTTGAGGATGGGCTCATGATCAGTGACCATGAAAGAGTAGGACCTTAAAAACAACAAAGCAATGTGAAATGAAAATACAGAAGCTTCATAAGGATGCCAAGAGAAACAACATAATACTAATAGGCATCAATGAAGATGCAGGGATCAACACAAGTGACATAGGTAAATATTCAGATAAGTAATAGAAGAAAATTTCCCAAACATTGGGAAAAAAAACTTGATATGCAGATAAGTGACGCACATAGAATGCTAAACATTCTCCACCAACATAATTCTACACCCAGACATATAGTAATTAGAATCCCAGACATAAAACATAAAAACAGACTAGTAAAAGCTGTTAGAGAAAAGAGAAAAGACACAACTCACCTATCAAGGAAGCCCATTAGAATCACACAGACTTTGCAGCACAAACCCTCATGTCAAGATGAGCTTGGAGTGAAGTATTTCAAGCCCAGAAAGAAAACAACTTGCAACCCAGACTGATGTTCCCAGCAAAACTTTCATTCAAATGTAATGGGGAAACAAGATACTTGCATGACAAAGAACAACTGAAGAAATTCATGTCCACCAAACCAAGCCTAGAAAGAGTATTGAAAGATATAATAGACAGAGATAAAAATGAGCACAGTTTCCAGAACAACAAGAAAAAGAAACCACCATGTAGAACAAGCAATTAAACAAGGGAGAAAAGCAGAAAGAACACAACTGGGACATAACACGGCAAAGTCGAGCCAGTATATATAAGTTATAGCCATAAATGTAAATGGTCTCAATTCACCTATCAAAAGAAATAGGTTGATAGAATGGTTCAAGAAACATCATCCCACAATATGTTGTATACAAGAAACACATATGAACCAAAAGGAAATTCATAGATTAAAAGTCAAAGGATAAAACACAGTATTCCATTCAACAGGAACTCAGAAAAAAGCATGGGTAGCTATTCTACTTGCAGACAATGTGAACTTTAAACCTAAAATAATTAAGAGACAAAGGTCACTACATACTTATAAGTGGAAAACTACAAGGTGAAGAACTCATAATTAGAAATATATATGCACCAAATACAGGAGCACCCAACTATATAAGACAAATACTAATGGACATGAAAAACCAAATACAGAAGGACACAAGTATAACAGGGGACCTTAAAACCCCATTGTCACAAAGAGATAGATCAACCAGACAAAAAGTCATCAAAGAAATAATAGAACTGAATAATCCTGTGAGCAATTGGACTTAGCAGATGTTTACAGAGTGTTCCATCCAAGCACATCAGAATGCACATTTGTCTCAAATCTGCATGGGACATTCTCCAAAATAGACCATATGTTATCCCATAAAATATTCTCAAGTAAATGCAAAGGTATTGAAATAATCCCATGCATCATATCTGACCATAACACACTGAAACTGGAAATTGATTGCATGGAAATTATTGCAAAAGAAATTGCAAAACCTGCATAAATACATAGAAATTAAATAACCTCTGAAGAACCAGTGGGCTACAGATGAAATTAAAGAAGAAATAAAGCAATCCCTACAATTCAATGAAGACACAGAAACAACATACTGTAATCTGTGGGATGCAATGAAAGTGATTTAAAGAGGGAAATATATAGCAATAAATTGTCATATCAAGAACACAGAATGAGCACAAATAAACAACCTAATGCTTCATCTCAAGATTCCAGAAAAAGAAGAGCAAGTTGAACCCAAAGCTCATAGAAAAGAGGAAATTTGTAAAGATTAGAGCAGAAATCAATGCAATTGAAATTAAAAATAATACAAAGAATTAATGAATCAAAAAACTGGTATTTTTTTTGAGAGAATAAACAAAATTGAAAAACCTCTAGCTAACCTTATCAAGAAAAAAAAAGAAAAAAAACCAAATTCATGCAATAAGGACTGAAAAGGGGGAAATGACTACAGATCCCATGAAAATTCAAAAGATCATGAATACTTACTTTGAAAATCTCTACTCACATAGAGTGGAAAACACAGAGGAAATGAAGAGATTTCTAGAAACATATGAACTACCAGAGCTCAACAAAGAAGATATAGCAATTTTGAATAACCCAATATCAGCTATTAAAATGGAAAATGTAATTAAAAATGTACCAACAAAGAAAAGCCCAGATTCTGATGGATTCACAGCTGAATTCTACAAGAAATTTAGAGAAGATTTGATGCCAATACTCTTAAAAACTCTTTAATGAAATGGAAAAGAAAGCAATCCTTTCTAAATCATTCCTGGAGGCAAGTATACCTCTGATACCAAAACCAGAGAAAGACCCAACCAAAAAGGAGAACTATAGGCCAATCTCATCAATGAACATTGATGCAAAGATTCTCAATAAAATACTGGCAAATAAAATGCATCAAATCAACAAGAAGATTATATACCACGAGCAAATGGGATTCATTTCAGGAATGCAGGGAAAGTTTAACATATGCAAATCAATAAATGTAATATATCACATCAAAAAAGCCAAAAACAAAAACCACATAGCCATCTCAATAGATGCATAAAAAGCTTTCGATAAAGTTCAACATATGTTCATGATAAAAACCCTTCAGAAACTCAGAATACACGGTGTCTAACTCAACCTTATAAAGGCCATCTATGACAAACCAACAGATAATATTATACTAAATGGAAAAAAACTGAAAGCTTTCACTTTAAAATCAGGAGCAAGACAAGGATGTCCACTATCACCACTCCTATTCAATATAGCCAGGGCAATCAGATAAGAGAAAGAAATAAAAGGAATAAAGATAGGAAAGGAAGAAGTTAAATTATCACTATTTGCAGATAACATGATACTCTATAAAGAAGACCAAGAATTTCCATCAAAGACTACTAGAGCTAATCAACAAATTAAGCAGTTTAGTGGGATACAAAGTCAACCCTCAAAAATCAATAGCATTCCTGTAAGCAAACAAAAAACTCCATGAGAGAGAAATTATGGTAATATCACCTTTCACAAAAGCATCTAAAAATTAAATATTTAGGAATCAACCTAAGAATATAAAAGACCTCTATGCTGAAAATTAGGCTATGCTAAAAAAGGGGATTGAAAAGGATATTAGAAAAATGAAAGATATTCCTTGCTCTTGGGTAGGAAGAACGAACATTGGGAAAAATAGCCACACTCCAAAAACTGTTATAGAGATTTAATGCAATCCCTATCAAAATACCATTAATATACCTCACAGATCTAGAGAAAACACTCCTAAAATTCATTTGGAAACAGAAGAAACCTACAATAGGAAAGGAAATTTTGGACAACAAATGCAAGGCAGGAGGCAGCTCAATTCCTTACTTGAAACTTTACTACAAAGCCACAGTGATAAAATCAGCATGATACTGGCAAACAAATAGACCTGAGGATCAATGGAACAGATTAGAAGTGGCAAGCACAACTAGAAAGACACAAATATCAGCCACTTGATATTTGACAAAGTGGCTAAACATGTTCACTGGAAGAAGGATAGCCTCTTTATTAAATGGTGGTTTTTTGTTTTTTTTTTTTTTTTTGTCAGAGATGTATTTATTATGGGCAGGGTTCTCGCCTTTACCATGTTTTCTGGAACTCCTGCAAACGTTTCCTGGCTTTTTCTAGGAACTGCTCGTGCAGCTTCGTTTGCTCTGAGATCCGCCGTTGGAAGTCACGGACCATCTGATCGTGCTTTACCTCATCGATGCCAATGCTGCACAGAGGGGTGTGGGTTTTGGGGACAGGGCCTGGATTCCTGGTGGGGACCCCGTGGAGTAGGACTTCAGAAGGGCCAGGCGGGTCTCCTCCGCGCCCGCCGCTCCTCCTCTAGCTCAGCCTTGTAGTGGATTTCCAAGCTCATGTCAGGGTGCTCCATCTGCTCCAGCAGCCTCTTCTGCCTTCCCTCCACTGTCGCCTGCTGCTCCTGCCTTGAGCCCCGCCAGCCCTCCTGGTCCAGCTGTTCCTGCAGGTAGGGTGGGGGTGAACCCTCCGCCAGTGTGGCTGGTTTGGGTGGCTCATGGCTGGGTTTGGGGCTTTGCAGCACTGAGTCCTCTCCACTGACAGGTACTCTGTCCTCGGGAAGTAAAGTCTGACCTTCACTCTCGGGCATGGGCACGGACGAAGGCTGGCCTCTGGCACCCTCAGCCTGGCTTGGTAACTGCGGCAAACTGCACTGGGATGCTGTCCGGGAGGACTCCACTTCCACAGCGGGTACAGTAAAATTGCCTCTCCATATGCCGAAGACTGAATCTGCTTCCATGCTTAACACCATGCACAAAACTAAAGACTAAATGGACCAAAGAACTAAATATTAAAACAGAAACAGTAAATCTACTGGAAAACAAGGTAGGTAGAAGTCTTAGAGACATAGTGGTAGGCCGAGAATTCATGAACAAAACACAAACTGCATGGGAAATGCTTCAGAGAATCAACAACTGGGATCTCATATTACTGAAAAGTTTTTGGACTTCAAAAGAAATCACCAACAGAATGAAAAGAAAACCCACAGATTGGGAAAGAATTTTAACCAGCAACCCCTCAGATAAAGGACTTATATCAAGAACATATAAAGAATTGAAAAACATCAAGCCGCCCAAATTCAAAGACCCTCTCCAAAAATGGGCATCTGAGATGAACACAGAGTTCTCAGAAGAAGATATACAAATGGAAAATAAATACATGAAGAAATGTTCACCTTTGTTGGTCACTTGATAAATGCAAATTAAAATAGCATTGAGATTTCATCTCACTACAGAAAGAACAGCTTCCATCAAGAAATCAACTGATAACAAATGTTTGTGAGGCTGCAGGGGAAAAGGAACACTGCTCCACTGTTGGTGGGAGTGTAGCCTGGTGCATCCACTATGGAAATCAGTATGGAGATTTCTCAGAAGACTAAGATTGGAAGTTCCATTCAATTCAGCTATTCCCACTGGCCCTGAAGCAAGGCCAGCAGATCACTGTAGCTGCTGGTTTCAAACAGGAGCCTAAAGAGAATTCTTTCTATGGTCTGTTGGCCATTTCAGAACTTTGGAAATGGAATGGTCAATTCTTCAGAAAGAATTAGCAGGTGAGTATGGTGGACTTTAGGGGCCTGCAGGGGAGAGACCCTGGCGCCTCAGGACCTGCACCATGCAGTATTTTATAAAAAAAAAATTCAGCTATTCCCCTTCTGGGTATTTTCCCAGAAAAACTCAAAATGTCATGTCACAGTGACATATGTATAGCCATGTTTATAGCAACCCAGTTTGTAACAGCTAAATCTTGGAAACAACCTAGATGCCCATCAACCACAGAGTGGATGAACAAGATATGGAATTTTGAACAATGGAATATTACTCAGCCATAAAAAGGATGATCTTGAGGCTTTATAGGTAAATGGAAGCAACTTCAGACTATCCTAATAAGTAAAATAAATAAGAATCATTTATAAATATCACACTGTGATGCTAATGTAAAAAGTAATAAGAAGTGTACAAGTAATAAAACCCAAAATGTGTAATTGTTATTATAAAAAAGGGAGGAAAAGAAAGTGCTCTAAAGGATATAAATGCATGTATTTTTAAATGTGTAAGATAGGTAACCATATTACTAAATTTTTGTTGGATAATTGAACAAAACTATTTGCAGTCTAACTGTTTTAATGTCTACTTTGTATGCTTTAATTTTGTAAGCTGCACAACTATTTATAAGATGACAGTATATAATTTATCAACTAGTGATTTCTTAGTTTATTTTTTTTGAAATTCTGTATTATTTCTACCCGTTTTTGTTTTTGTTTTTTTCTCTTTAAATAAAATTAAAAAAATAAAATGTAGATAAATAATCTAAGTGATTGACAGTAAAGTTTAAAGTCAATTGTTTAAATATTTGTGCATAAAGACAAGTGAATTAAATGGCCTGGTGAAAATCAGTACTCCACATTAAAACATAATGTATATAGAAAATACTCAGTTACCTAAAAGGAAGTTCATGAAGTGAACATTTTATATTATTTTGCAAGAAGCATTTTATAGTAACTGGAGTGATACAAGTTTAGTATTTCAAGCTTGAAAGAAGGGAAGAAAATAATTGAAAAGACACAACTACTTAAGAAAAGAACCGGTGGGCACTGTGGTAAGCCAGAAATGGAGATCTTGGCAGAGAACAGCAGATACGGTTTCAGTATACAAAAGTAAGGTTGAGGCACTGATACTCTCACTGAAATCAGATAATTCATAAATAGTTCTGTTCCACGTTTCTACCTGTGGCCACCACTTAGATATTACTTAAAGTCTTATTTAAAAAAAGTTTGTAAATTTTGTCTTGTTGCTGTAAAAATAAAACAGGTAAAATTACATGTAAGGACAAGTACTATGGCCATGTTCTTCTTTTTTTAAAATTTAACCCAGGGAATAGTAAAAAAAGTGAGCCACAGAGGTTGAGCTATTATGAATACGTAACAATGTCTCATGTTGACCACATGTAGACACTCACTCTGACTATATGAAAAATAGATCTGACATTCATGAGAATCATTAGGTAGATGTGAAGACAAGCACCTTGAAGATTCTGGTGCAGGGAAACTTGATGACTCACTTGTTACTTTAACATTGGTACCACATGTTGTTTTTAATATGATGATGACTGATTTTTAAAATTTGTGAGTAGGTATGAAATTACACTTGCCTGACTACTGTGAAGCTGCTTGAATTCCTCATGCATCTTTTCTATCAAAAATGGAAACCTCAGAGCAATGGAAAATTTATTTCAAAGTTCATCCTTTTTAGTAATTACTTTTGTGTATGAAATACAAATAATATTTCATTCATGTATTTGTCATCATAATCATTCCTTTCATGGACATTTATTAAAATCTATTCACTACTTGCAATGCTCTAATTAAAAAACAAAACAAAACAAAATGAATAAACAAAAACCCCAAAGCACTGTCCCTAAAACTTGCATTCATTCATTTATCATAACAATATCAAAAATGATAGACATAAAATGTGTGCTTTTATAGAATTATTTGTAAACATGATACACACCAATGTAACTTGTCTTGGGAATAAATAATCAAATACTGGAAATGATATTAGCAAACTCTTAAATGATAATAGAAATGGTCAACACAATGACATAATAGCTTAATGTACAGACACAGAATGAAAATCTAACTTGTCATACTACTTTTGGATCTCTTCCTCAGTATGAACTTGCCTAATATCTGCAAATTTCTCACCATGTAAGTAATTTCTGAGTTTCCTTAGGATGTTTGCCTTTATTTTTGTACATCCATCTTCCCTGAGTGACCAGAATGAGTATACCCCAAGAAGAGTCAAATATACAAGTGATAATTATATTTCTCACATGAACATGAAAGAAGCAAAATTGAAAAGTAAACATAATTATTTTTAGTGTATTTTGCACTCATTTTGTCTCCTTTGCAGCTCACATTCCCGTTGCAAATTTAACAAATTGGATGAAATAAAAATATAAACTCTTAACTTGCTAAGATTTTAAACAGAAACAGTTACTATGCACATTTCTGGACTGTGGCATCATCTTCAAGCAAAGGTCATCCTTATATGGATATCCTTGCTAGGATGGAAGATTTAAATATTGCCTTTCCAGGTCAAGAAAAGATGTTATGCATTCCACTTACTATTTTATTATGCATAAGTTCTTTATATTTATGGAAAAAAACAAATTTTCTTAATCTGAATATGACTATAAATACCAAATAAATAATACATAAAGATGAGGAATAAAGGTTTTCAGTTGTGAACACTAACTTTGGATTCAGTATATTTTAATTCAACCATCATTTTGTAATGAAACCATCAGTGTACCATTAAAAACATTCTTTGATGTTGCTCTGAACGCCAGCATTATGAAACATCTCTGGAGCTCTGTGGCCTCTTAAACTAGCATCACTTTCATCTTCCTCTGCCTCTGTACGAGAAGTTCTGTGTCACCAGAGAGATACAATGTTTTTGCTTTCTTAATACAATAACATAATTTAATGTCCTTTTAACATGATTTACTTATTTTGTGAAAATAAACTAACAAATTCAGCTTACCTCTGTAATTTTTAGTGCAGAATTTAAGTGGTAAATGATAAATCCATATTCAACTAGACAACAAGTTATTGTAAGTAAAATAGTCAAATTTTAAATGAATATCTCTGAAAGTACTTTCAAACAAATACTGAAGTATTTATTTTGAACAAAATAGACTGCTTATGTTTCCTGTCAAACAACACTATAGGAAAGTATATTGTTGAAATGCATATCAATATGTAGCATTTACCATATAAAAGGCATTTATAAAATCCAAAAGAGTCCCTCTTTAAGTCAGATTTAAATGCTCTATAAAGTGATAGGTGTGTCTACTTCAGGGCATTTGTTAGAATTGCCAGTGGGCATAACTGAAATTCCATCAGATGCAGCTATTTCCCTTCAAGATACCTTCCCAAACAGTTATATGACATATTACAGCAACGAATGTGTATCCCTATTGATATCAATTCAATTCATAATAGTTAAATCTGGGAAGCAGCCTATATGTCTATAAACAGATACATGGGTTAAGATGTTGATATTTATACACAATGGAATTCTCTTCAATAAAAAATAAACTTGGGTCATTTTGAAAGAAAATGGAAAATCTCAGAAAACAGTTACCATCATAGTTGGTGATGTGAAAGAATGATACAAAATGGTTATTTCTGCATATCCACTGGGAAACCATATACATCTTTTAATCAACAAATATGTAATGTTAAGGTATATCGGTGCCAGAGTTGTCTTTTGCTTTGCTCTGAAATAAATGATTATTTAGCTAGTGTATGAATATGTATAAAGTATGCATATGAGTAGGTATGTATATGCACACAGATATTTTATATACAGTATAAATAAATATTAATATTATACACACATGTAAGTGAAAATGTATGAAATACAGGCACACAGAATATAGTGACATCCACTTAGAAATGAATGTGGATAGCAATTCTGCATAGGTCACTACAAAACCACTTACTTGGACCTGACATATACAGAAAAGAAGATGCTATCACCAGAGTGAAAAAAATCTAAGTACACATCGATAATTTATTCATTTTTAATAGAATATTTCTTTTCCAAATGTTTTGATTTTAAAATGATTTTCACATCTTAAATTCACTGTTTTCATCATTGCTTTTATGTGTCATAATTTTATGTGATAACTGAATTTTGATTTTTAAAAATTACTTATGTTCCCATAAGACTTAGAAGGTATTTAAATACTTTTTCTCAAAATACATATACAATGTATACCTATTGGCAAATTTTGTGAAAATACACCAAAGTAGAAAGGCAGAACCTATCATTTCTCTCTCCAGACAAAATAATATATAAATCTACAAGACTCTTTCATTGTTAAATTTCTATCTATCTATCTATGATATATGGTCTCATTTGTTTTATGATTTTCAATGTAATTGCTTATTTATTATTTCATATAATTTAGGAATATAACATGATATTTTTGAAAACTTTTACTTTATTATTATCCTCATTCCTACAGTAAGATATTTTGATCATTATATAGTGAAATGATTATTACAGTCAAAGAAATTAATAGTCATCACTCCAAATCTACCTCATCTCTCTCTATCTCTCCCTTACCTCAAATCTGCTCTCTGAGCTAATTTTCATTCCGCAGTAGAACAGTGGTGGTGAACCTATGGCATAGGTGTTGCTTTCTTTTTAAGACAAAGATATAAAAGTACGTTGTTTTTTCTAACTCTGAAACATCAATCTTTAGGTTTAATTTCAGTGTTGGGGTTTTGCAATGAAAAAGTGGGTTTGGGTTGCAGTCCGGGCACTCATCTCTAAAAGATTCACCATCTCTGCTGTAGAATATAATTGACTATTGGCCTTACAGACTGTAGTATGAGATTCCTGCGCTTACCCATCCCACATACAAGCCAGTTGGTACTATTTGAAATGCAAATTGTAGGTACAAAGGTGAAAAGTTACATATGTATAAATTTTAAAAGATAAGTATGCTGAATTTAGGATTAAATATTTGAAAATACACAAGGCATATAGATAAATATATTATCTGTATATCAAATTGTGCAAAGCATATTTTTAATATTAGAAGCACTTCTTAGCTAATAAAATTATACACATTTATGAAGTGAACTCAGGAAATCTTGATGCCTAAACCAAGACAAAATAAATTAAAGTGAGGTTTCTAAATTAACATAAATGGCTCTGTGGGTTTATATTTTAGAATAAAAAAAATCTTTTTCATTGGAAGTATGTCAAAACAGCAAACTTGTGAAAGGAAATAATTAAAAATAAATATTCAGTCAGATACAAAATAAATATTTTCAAGATCTGCAAGTACAATAAAAATGAAAATCAGCAAATAGGTCATAAATTGCCTTCTGAAAATTTGGCTATTTACATATGTCCCATTTTTTATTGTGTGATTTGAAATAATGCATTGAAATTTCAAAATGTGATACTATACAAGAACTGTCTGTATCTCATTTTGGGACATGAAAAATTAGGCAATATATAACCAAAAAAGAAAATAAACCAAAAAATGAAAAAAATGTTGAGAAATATGCTTAACTACTGATCGATTGTATAGTATATGCAACAGTTTGCATTAGTCATCAATGCTATTGCAGTAAAGTAATTACACTGAATAAAGTGGTAGCATTTATTGATGACTAGAACTTATATTACTATAGGGTACACAACTGGCATTATTAGTGATTCCATACTAGGTGGCCAATCCTTAAACAAACGTCTCTTCATTATGAACTCTGTTGAACTCAGATACTTTGTTAGTTAGGACAATGCAAATCAGAAACTTGGTTTTATGGTGAAGTCACAATGCTGTGAATTTTCTTAAACACTGTTTTAAATGAAAATATGATAGATGCAGCATCCCTATTAATATGGTTTTAAGAACTAAAAACATTTGCAGTCAACAACTAATGATACCAATGTCTGATGCTTGAAGCTTAAATAGTTGGCATCTAAAGTTTGGTAAATTCAGGTTGTTTCATGTTATAAAACTAACACACTAATGGATTTCAAATATCTTTGTATATACTGTCAGTCAGCATGTCCTGTGAGTAAGCAGTCTTCACACATGAAAATATAAGACAGGGGGTATCAAATTACAGACCAGATTGTAGACATATTATTTTGAATGCTACTTTACAAAACAAGTTGCACTTGCATGGAAAACTATTCTAAAATTATCCCATTTAAACCTGAGAATAAGGTTGCACATGAGTATTAATTTTTACCCTAAAAACTTGATAACCATGATAATTATCTGCACAGCATTAAAAACTGCAAGTGGGTCTGAATTACTTCACAATTGTTAAAGAATTAAAATCAAAGACTGTGTTTAAAAGAGATAAGCCATAAAACCAAGATATGCAGCTATTGCTTAATGTAAAATTAAACCTAAGGACTTTATCTAGAGGAAGGAAATACATATTAAAAGCCTTTAGATTATGTATATGGAATGTTGTAATGGTTAATATTGATTGTCAACTTGATTAGCTTGAGAGATCTCTAGGAGAGCCTCAATGCACACTTCTAAATATGTCTTTGTGAGTCACTGGGAAAACCCTTTTGGGACTATATCTGGTCCCTTCTAAATTCCCGATGCCAAGAGTTGAGTATCTTTCTTCAGCCAAGTCGCCATGATGTGGCTGCCTTTGAGCCAGTCAGCTGGGTACTTAAAGCTCTCCAACTGTGAATGAAGATAATCTCATGCTCCTCTGAATTGTGTGTGAATGTCCCTTATTTTGCTCTAGCAATGGAAAGATGACTGATACAAATACAAAATATCATAATGTTTAAGAGAATATACATACAGCATACATATTATAGAGCATATAACTGTTAAGTATCTATAGGTATGATTATAATTTTGCAATAGCAATACTATAAGTTTCACCTCCCAAAAAATGGAGTGTTAAAAAGTAAACTTTAAAAATTGCATGCATAGGATACTGATCCTAAATTATCAGAATGATAGAACATATTATTAGCTCCAATACTTCACCCTTAGCTGTGGTTTATACACTTTGCCCTGTGACTTTGCATATCTTTTCATTGCCTGGGAGAAGTTTGTTTCCTCATCCTTGTACAACTGTCTTGATTGGAACACAATTGGTGACCCTTGGTTTCTAAGAGAAGGCAGGCAGGCAGCACTACTAACCACGGAGGTTTGGTACTATTTAAGTCCAGCTGTGTCAGTCAACTCTCAGTGAAACCAAGCATGAATGAAGTAAATGACACTTTTCAAGGTCTGACAAATTTTGTTGCATGACAATAAATGCCTTATACAATTAGTCTCTCAAATGTATGTCAAAACACTGTCTCATGTGATGCACACATACCTAAAATAATGGCATCAAATTTTCAGTCTTATGTTGTTTTATAAGATATTTCAAAATCTGAATCAAAAGCACATGTAATGATTGAAAAATTAAGTCATTAAATATAAATATGCCAAAAATAAAGGGAAGAAACATTAATTTGGGTGGTTGTCCAATAAGATCCCTATGAATGAAATATTCAGCAGTTTATTACAATTCTGTATGTTCTACATATGTGAAATACCCTGAGACCCAATGAACAAGAATCTAACTAAAAACACTGCTTCAGGAGTCCTACATCTGCTTATACTTGGTTAGTATATCAATTGATGCAGTTAGAAATAATTAAATGATAGGGATTTCGTCTCTATTTAAGGAATTATCCTTTAGAGACTCGAAAGCTATGCTCTATAATGCTCCAGCTTTCCCATGAAGGGCCCGATGTGGTGCAGTCAAAAGTGTCCTCTAGGCATTCAGATATTAAACTCTGAACTCCTACTTGTCAGTGAAAATCTTAAAGGGGAATGTAGTTTCCCACTGGGGGTCTAAGGAGTTTAGATGATAGCAGTAGTTTAGCTTTTGAATGTCTAAAGCTGACAGTGATCACAACATGATTGATACCTCAAACATGACACTTTGAAACAGGAAGTGTTTTCTGCATTCAGTGTATTTCCTTAAAATCAGTACATGGGTCCTTATTGGTGAAATAATTTTCTCCCATTTTTTGTAACAGGAAGAGGAGAGTGACCCTTATTACTAGACATGGAAGTTCGGCACCATGATAAAATGCATGAAAAAATCTAACTACAGTTTAAACTTTCATGAATTCCTCAAATATATCCTATTTTTTCCCCACAATCTGTCATCTTTAGGTTTCAAAACCTCCTTGTTAAAGTAATATACAAGCTCCAAAGTCAAGTCATCTTTGGTTTTTCACTTCATTCTGTAATGCTTAGTCCATATAAAATTAAAAATATTAATAAAATATGAGTACCTTTTGTCTGTTAATCTGTATGTTAACGCTTAGACTCCAAGACACTAAGATAAAGGAAAAGTCTTTTCTTTCCTTAAAACATATAATAGCAAATCAAGTAAAGCTGTAAAGATATTCTGGAATTTATTGATTTCATTTCAGAATGTGTCACAAAGATACAGACAGTTAAGGATGGTAGGATCGTTATACCCATTGGTGATAGCATGAACTAAAAAAAGATTAGAATGACCAAGCTGAAGTTCTTAGTAACCTCAGAGTCCATTTCTCTGAACAAAGAGATGAAACTCCATGATCTTAGCAGTGTGGTCTCTGAGTTCAACTGTAGTGATCTGCTTTTGGAAGTGGAAAGGAGTATGGAGAATCAATTAATAATCTGGCTCTTTCTGCAAGTGCACTTTATGACTTTGCTCTTCGAGTATTTCCCTCAAGGAAGCCACTTTTAATCCTTTGCATTTTCTTCTAGATACCAGTTTCTTTCTTGGAGCTTTGTTTCAGTACTGTGCCTTACGGTTTCTCTAAAGTGCTCCCATATCTTTATCATTAGTAATTGTGTTTTAATAATGCTCCTAATAATTATATATAGTCTTTTCCTCTTAACACTGTTTGAACTGTGTTATACTGAAGAAAAGTAAATATATTGAAAGGAGTAAGGCACTAACAGTGTGAAATACTATGATTTACTATGTATTGAAGAAGAAACAAAAATGTATGAATTCTATTTGAAAATCTGATTGATTTTACTAAAACACTATAATGAATCATATCTACTTAAAAGTTAATATTAAAGCCAGATTAATAATCAGATATGGACCAGATATTTCAGTATTTAAAACAAATAATGTTGCATGAATGAAAACAGTTAATAAGTCTTAAGAAAAAAGAAGAGTTCAATTAAAAATACAAATTATTCCATTGATCTGTTGATGGATATATAGGTTGTTTCCAATATTTAGCTATTATGGATTTTGTTATTATAAACATAAATGTGCATTTATCACTGTGGTCTTGTGTCTTTAACTCTTTTAGGAAGTTACTTAATGTCTTCATTCTTGATATTTGGCAGAAAACTCAAACTTGTGTTTGTAACTTACTGCCTAATAGTTACATAGGAAATAGTGTACGTTTTTATCTTGTATAACCATGGTATTTAAAGATTAAAAGTATCTAATATATATATTATATATATCATATATATATTATATATATGACAAGTAGAAGAAAAAAATAGTATTGTAATCCAGTGTGGGCAAGGTATGTAAAAGCATACCTTTCGTTAGTACATTTGTCTTACATGTTTATGTTTTCTTTGGCCTATTATTCTGTTTTTCAATCTGTATGTATGATAATTGACTTCATAAGGTCTTATACATAAATGAAGCTGATTTTGGTAAAATGTAAGTTGGGGTGGAGAAGTGAAGAAACAAGAAAATTGAAATGTGTTTTGCACATGCACCAGTTCCCTATATTGAATGTAATTATCACGTACCTCAAACATGTCCTAATAAAAATCCCAAAAAATACAATTCACAAAAATATGAGTAGGCATGTTTCAAAAAGAAATTTAAGAAACACAAATAGCTATAAAACCCATCTATCTTACAACTGAGAGACAGAAAGATTAAAAAATAATCCAGCTACCCAACTGCCAAAAATAAGAAAAGAGGTTAATGTTTATTATTCATTAGAGAAAGGGAAATCATAATTCTTTTTAATGTAGTTGAAAACAAAACTAGGTATATGAATCTGGGAAATCCAACCCTGCATGCTACAGTTCCTGTGCGTTCTCACATGAGCCTTAAGGAAGCCCATGCTGTGTATAGTACGTAGCTACTCCATGCCATCTGAAATTCCACTCAGTGGCCCATCATGCCGCAACAGATAGGGAGTACAATTTAGAATCTGTCAGTCTCAACTTTCAATCTTATTCTCTCCCTCATTTTATTAACTTTTTGTGCTTATATTCATATCTGTTCCTATGAGAAATAGAATACTATGATTTTTCTCAATTAAAATATGAACCTCAATGGTACTAAGTTCATAGGGATTAGAATAACTGTTATTGTCAACCTTTCAATTATCTACAGAGAAAGGAATGTTAAGTATGTACTAACATGAGCACCTTCAACAAGATTAAAGAAAATCATACCATTTTACCTATCCCTAATTTAATTTACTTTTCCTTGTAATTTTCTTTGAATCTCCATTGATTTTGTGTAATTTTATTATAACTGAGTGTAACCATTCTTAAATTGTTTATTCAAATGCTTCCTTATATACTTCAGCAGTATTCTTTTTAAAACTTATTATAAATATGCAATTATAGTTAATTAATTAATGTGTAATAATTCACATTGAAGCACAACCATTTTTGTAGGTTCCAAAAGATCGATACTTTATAAATGGTAAAATTAAAGAATGTTTTGTGAGTTAGTTGCTATTTAAAGTGTCACAGTAGCAATGTCAGTACTTCTAACTTAAAATTTCCCTCCTTAGTAATTGACAAAAGAATCACCAAAATTACTTTTCATACCCTACTGTTTGACAGTCACATAGAAATGATCTAAGCTTTTATCTTGTACAATCATGGTCACTGAGAGAGGATTAAGAAATATTTAGAATGGAACCAATCACTCTTGACCCACTGTAGGAGATTTAAGCCATAATAACCTATCCATACAATTGGAATGGGGCCTCTGCAATGATATCCTATGTTCATAATTTGTAGTAAATTGTAGTAAATTGCTGTAAAAGGACCCTAGTCTCACTCCAGCCAATCTGCATTCTCTTCAATACATGGGGGAAATTCCACAAGGACTCATGCTTGGCCTTTTCCATTATGCCAATTCCATGCCCTTTTAGAAATCTGATTTCTAAATTTGCTTTATGATAATTTAGCTATGCCAATGGTGCTCTCATTTAGTGCTTTGATGATAAAGGTCACCCATCCTCTCCAAGGAGCTCTTAAGGACTGAATATGCTCTGGAAACCTAGAAATATTTCAGCCATTAAAAGTGAAATAACCCCTTTAATAAAACCTTCTCAGTTTAAGGATATCTGGAAGGTTAAAAAAAATCGTGCTAATTGAGCACAGGAAGTCTCCACTTGAACTAAATTACCCTATTTTTATGGCTATTTGTATCATTAGACCTTTTAGAGCAGACAAATTTGGAAGAAAAAAGTATAGGCAACTGAGTGGTATTGAGAGATATCTTAATTTGCATTTCAGTGGCAGTACATAAGCTAAAAGCAAAATGATAGCCAAAAAATTTCTAATAGTCATGAAGATTTGAACAGATTTATATTCATAGCATAATTGGGCACAAAGTACAAGTGAGTAAATAAGTGGAAAGTAATCCAAATGCATAGATCCACTAACATATCTTCATTATCTACATAGGAAATGGGATACTAAAGGATTGCCAATCTTTATCTTTAAGGACTAAAGGAAGAATCTTAATTAAATCTGGTTTCAGTATTAAAGCAAAATGTCTGGGCCAATTTCCTCCACTAGTTTCTCACCATAGGCTGTCGTTTAAATATCTAAGTTCCTACGGCAGGTTTATAATTGTTATCACTGAGAAAAGTCTTGCAATATAGAATTTATATACTGTATTTTCAAAGCCTGATTGATTACTTGTCATAGATGCTCTTTACATGCTGGTGGAAATAACAGGTTGCCTTTTCATGCTCATCTTGATTTTTTCCTAACTCTATAATTATTTCTGCACTGATTTTGTTAGTGCTAGCATATAGTTATTATTAACATACATTAAGTGTATTTTATATGTCACTAAATTTCTTAAAGACTGAATAACTCTTTTAGTTCAAAGACCTAAATTTCTTCTTTAAAAAAGAAATTCTTGTCTCTCTCTCTCTCTCTCTCTCTCTCTCTCTCTCTCTCTCTATATATATATATATATATATACACATATATATATAAATTCTATGCAGTTTTCTTCCTAATATTTGTGAATATATTAAATGTCTACAATATATGTGGAAAACACATAAAGAGCAGAGCTAATTTTATTAGAAAAGCATCATATAATATGTATAGTCAGTTTCAGCACTTTACCATTTGGTGAAAAGAATTCTTGTTTTTTTCTGAGGAAGTGACATCCACGCTATGATCTGAAGGACAACTTAGAGAAACGATGCTGAAAAAGTGGAGAATTGTCTAGGAAGAGGTTTTCTCAGGCAAGGACGATTGGCACATAAAAACCTCCATGCAGAGAAGGAGCAAGGCAAGATGAGGAGCTGAAACGTGCCAGACAGGATCACAGGCACTGCAGACTATGCTGAAAAGAAGGCCACCGGCAGACAGAGCAGATCACACTGGGCAGGCAACAAGCCAGAAAGTGCATTGTGAACTATTTTAATCAAAATGGGCAGGCATTAATTGTTTAAGCAGAATATTTTTAATTAGCTCATTTACTAAAAATTATGGTGTTTTCAGGAAGCAAGTGTGATGGAACCGCCTACAATCTTAGCACTCTGGGAAGCTGAGGCAGGAGGGTTGCAAAGTGAAGTCTAACCAGGGAAACTTAAATATTTATTAAGACCTTGTCCTAAATTTTTTTATTAGAAGATTGCAGCGAGTTGAGAGTAAATGCCCTGTGTTCAATTCCAGTAGTAGGAGAAACAGGAAAAAGTAATGAAAAGAAAAAGAACTACTCTGATTTCAAAGTCCTTGTTGTCTTTTTTGTTTTTAGTTTAGTTTAGTTTTGTTTTGTTTTTTGAAACAGGTCTTGACACGTAGTTTTAGGCTGGCCACGCACTCACTATGCAGCTCACACTGGCCTCTTATTTCCGCAATCCTCCTGCCTCAGCTTCCCAGTGCTGAGATTCTGGGCTTGCAGCACCACAACTGACTCAAAGTCCATTATTAATCAGGCAAAGACAGCTGCAGCTAAAGGAGACAGTCACATGATGTTTTCATGTAAGATCATTTGATTATTGATTATTTTTTACTTTTTATTTTATGGAAAAAATATAAAACAGAATTTCATAACAATAATAGGAGAATAACAATAGTTAATATATTACATGTTGTTATCTTTAAAGTAATTATTATTGTTCCTTAGACCTTGGGTTGAGGGGGAGAACAGATAAAGGAGATAGAGTCATGCTGGGGCTACGCACATTGACGAGATACTGAATAACCCTTCTAGTTCAAGGGCCTAAAACTTGTGTTCTTTCCAAAGCCTCTCAATTTATATGTCACTTGCTTTCTAGCATGGAATTTTCCAGGCAGAGCCATAAATAAGTCTGACAACTGTAATAATCTAGAGTTTCTATGGAAACAGTGGTCCTAAACAAGTTCTAGCTTTTGTTGTCCACAAGACATGCTGACCTATCGCTAAAATATTTCAACTCTAGATATGTTTAGCAGTCTCTAAACATTCCCAGAATGTTAGTAAAGTTGTTGAGATATATTCCACCACCTTTTTATTTCATTTCTGAAAAGTGCTCTTTGATGAATGCGCTTGTTACCTGTCTTGTAACATTGCCTTTAGCCAAAAACATGAAATATTGATTATGATGAATTATTCAGTATTTTACCACACCGTATATGTGTACACTGGGAACATCAAGTAGAATGTATCCACTCTTTATGATGGATCACTCTGTGGGCCACTTGAGCTGGTCCACTCACTCGTTTGGAATATAAGACAGCAGAACAGAAATGCTGAAAAGAGCAGAGCCGGCCAGCAATGGAAGAGCAAGTCTCCCTGTTTATTCAGCTGGTCCCTAGGATAAAAGATGGAACAGTTCATAGGCAGTGAGAATATTTCAGTTACTAGATACCATGTCTCTTATTATTCAGAGTTTGTTTCACAATACAACTCCCTACCTAGGTTATCACCTTAAAATATCACTGCAAATTATTCACCTCTCTTAACTCTATTTTTGGTTTCACTCAGCAAAGAATTATTCCCCACAGGAATAGTTAAGACCCTAAAATATGGCCTTTAAGTAAAACTTTGATAAGGCAGCAATTCTTATGTTGTTGGTTTTGGTCTTTCACTTTCTGCTTTCACATAACTTAAGTCTTTTTTACAATTCTTGGTCTTCACCACAATTGTCAAACCTGATCTGGTTTAATCACTAATGGTGCTTCCTGAAAGTTCTTCTAAAAACGCGTTTTCTTGAGCCTTGGGCCAATCCTATATATTCAGAGTCAGATTTATAGCAGTTACCACATTCAGGGACCCACATTTTGAAATGTAAGCGGCATTTTCCAGATTACAGGATTAAGCCACAGGCATCTTTGGGAAAGAGGTGATCATTTTAACGACCATGTTCATGCATTCCTTAATTTGAAATCTTCTAAAATTTTGAATCAAGTTGATACCCTGAGAATCAAAAGCAAGATCTTTCAATGAGAATAGTTTTATGAATTATAACAGCATCATCACTATCATTATAATTATCATCATATATATTTAATGGGCATTCACTTATTTCAACAATTATCTAAGATCTAACTGTAACAGTAAGGTAATTATCACAGCTGTTCTATAGTGTAGGGAAGTATCATAGCTATTTTTGTTTCACAGATGCTCCAATACGAGCATGGGGAATTGTCTAAGTAACTTGCTAGGATTAAAGAGTCTCCATCCAAATACTGAATTTTTCTGTTGTGTGCTAGGTGTGTATTTAGAGCTATCAGCCAAGTGAGCTTCTTCCTGGAGGAGAAAAATGCATGGAACAAGAAAGATTTCTACTGCATTTTTGGTCTAAAATGTCCAAGCACATTCTCTTTTCTCTTTTAGCAATGTCTTCCTCGGTCAAATTCCACTTATGTCTTGCCCATCTCATATAGCAAATCAAGTAGAACAGATCTTAACCAAGAAGTTCTTCCAAATAGGATGCAAGACAGGACTCTCAGGACTGACTGAAATAGCTATGTTCATGTGGTAAACATAAAAATCATGATGGTAACCATATTTTCAAGTTCATCCTATTCAATGAGTAAAGGTGGTTATATGCTTAAATTTAATAAAGAAAATGCAAATGTAAATTAAGCCTTCATGCAAATAGTATGAACAGATTCTGACCTAAGTTTTTAAACCATTTGATAAAAATTATTTTAAAGAGAAAAACATTAATGTATTGTTCTTTTGAAATTCTAATTATTTCTCACAGATATAAGGCAGATCTGTTGACACTTTTAAAAGAAGAAATTAAATGATATGGCTCTCTTTGGAAATGTATTGTCAATATGCAATTTCTACCTCAATGTATGATCTTTGGAAACCCCCCAAAAATCAAATTAACAAGTAGTTTTCTGATGTCAGATTGAGTTTGCACCAAGTTTAGATGTTTGTTTAACTACTTGTTCATATTCTCCTTTTAGCTTTCACATCAGTCTACAATTTCAAATGCTATGTTCTGATATTTGCATCCTTGCCAAATGTGAAAACCCAAATTCCTCAGTAACATAGGTATGAATGTATCTAATCAGTATAGTGACGTGTAATACCACAAATTTGACTTTTGAATTTATGAGTATCTGAAAACTCATTTTCAAATAAATTAAGCAAAATTAATGAATTTTTAAAATATTAAAAATTCCTTCATATGTTTAGAACTTTTATCAGTTATGTTACACATATTTTTACTTTATAAGTGCAACATAATAATTCTAAAATTATAAGAATAATTCAATGTAAAGATGATAATTAAAATATATAAAATGAATATTAACAGAACACAATACCTGTGTGTACTTTTTTTTAAAGAGCAGAATATATTTATTCAGAGAAAGAAAGCTTCTGTCTGAGAGACAGAGGGGCCCCAAGCGAGTTGCCCTACCTATATATATTTAAAGTCAAAATATTTTTAACAAAATATATTTGCAATATAAATAATACAAACAAACAGAATAATGTAGATCACTTTGTATTATCTTAATGTTTGTAATATTAGATGATTTATAATCTTTGCAAAAGTATTTTGAGTACTCTTTTGGTTACTTTTCTTTCACTGCTGGGACAAAATATCTGATGCTCAAGATGAAGGGTGGAAAGATTTCTTTAGCTCATAGTTTGTGGAGGTTTCCATCCATAAGCAGCTGACCCCAGGCAGGGTGGTGTGGCATAGGGGCAACACTTCCAGGCAGCACAAGTTAGCACAGCAACAGGAACAAAGGAGGGAACAAGCCTCTTTTTCCCTCTTACATTGTAAGCAGTTTATACCGGTCCCGTAGGGTTGGTATAAAAATCTCCCTGCCCCTCTCTTGCACAGGTTCAGGGTATTCTCTAAGTGAGGGTCCTGACTTCTTACTGAGTCACTTAAACTTCTAAATTTCTCAAGTTGACCAAATGCATCAGTCATAACAAGTACTAAATTCTAAATCCATATTCAGCAATATACTCTGATAATTGTGTCTAGGTTTTTATTTTTTTCTTTCACTTAGACAATAAATCTTTGAAGAAAGAGTCTTCTTCAAAGATATTTCACATTTTTATAATATGATTCCAAGGCAGATTATCAAATGGCTACTATAAACTTTAATGAAGAAAAAGTATCTATATCATCTCAATAGCTTCCATTTAAAAATATGTAGAAAACCTCTATACAAAAATAAAATACACAGATGCTTTGCTTTGCCTAGCTAAATTACAAAGCAACTCATCATTTATTTGTAAGAAGAATTTTTCGGACCAGCATTGCGGCCTGTCTCTTTGGGACCCGAACCTCTGGGACCCGCAGAGTGGCCTGGGCCGTTTGAATTGAAAGTCTGCGCAGACCTGCATCTCGGCCCAACTGTTTGGGACTGGTAGGCCCGCCATTCATCCGCAGGGAACTGCCCAGAGTCCAGCATCTGGGCCAGGTCTGTTTGGGCCCGTAGCCCTGCCCTTCACCCCAGGAAGTCTCCCAGAGACCAGCATTGCAGCCTGTATCTTTGGGAACCGAACCTCTGGGACCCGCAGAGTGGCCCGGGCTGTTTGGATTGGGGATATTGCGGAGACTGGCATCTTGGCCAGGTCTGCTTGGGACCGGGAACTTTGCAGAAACCAGCATTTTGGCCTGACTCTTTGGGACCTGTAGGCCCACCCTTCACTCGCAGGGAATGTCCTGGAGACCTGCCTGGGACAAAGCACGGTGGCCTGGCCTGCCTGAGATTCCACAGGCTCCGGGGTGACCATGCCCAGCATTTGCCTTAAAAATTAGGGAGCCAGGAGCCCACAGAGAGGAGTTAGGACCCTGTGAGGAAGTCAAGAGCCTGTGGGGGAGCCACTGTCCCTCCAGGAACTGAGGGTATAAGAGGTAATTCACCACACATGGAGAGAAAGCTTTGGAACAATGCTCAAAGCAAGGAAATACAGAAAAATGACAAAAGGAAAGGCCAACAGGCAGGCTCAAAGCCCTAGCCCTCCCCAAGAAAGCTTAGAAGCCATGTACATAGAAGAAAAAAGAAGCCATACACCTGAAATGTCTGAACTGATATCAAATGAAATAAATATGCAAATAGGGAAAGCTATGGAGAAATTCAAATCAGAAATACTTGCCCAGGTAAAAGAAGAATTGATAAAAATAGTGAAAGAAATAGTGAATGCATCTAGTGAAAACACAGCTAAAAAATTAGAGGAACAAAGCAAACAGATAGAATCCCTAAAAGAACAATATAAGAAACAAACAGAATGCATAAAGCAGATTCAAAGAGATATACAAGAAATCAAAAATGCTATTGAAAGCAGAAAAAACTACCTCAATGAAAGTGAAGATAGAATTTCAGACCTCAAAGATAAGATTGCAGCCAGTGAGCAGGAAAGACAAGATCTTTTAAAAATAACAAAGAATCAGGAAATAACAATTCAACACCTGCAAGATGATACAAAGAAAAATAACATAAGATTAATAGGGATAAATGAAAAAGAAGGGGACAGCCCAAATGATATCAAGAGTATATTTACAGAAGTAATAGCTGAAAACTTCCCAAACATCAGAAGAGAAACAGACATCTGGATAAGTGAAGCATATAGAACTCCAAACAGCCATAACCAAAATAAAACTACACACAGACACATAATAATCACCATCCCAGAAATCCAACATAAGAATAGAATATGAAAAACTGTTAGAGAGAAAAGAGAGATCACCTATAAAGGAAAACCTATCAGAATCACGCCAGACTTCTCAACACAAACAATGAAATCAAGAAGAACATAGAGTGAAGTATTTCAGATCCTAAAGGAAAACCACTTCCAACCCAGACTGACATACCCTGCAAAACTGTCCTTCAAAATGGTTGGAGAAATAAGATACTTCCATGACAAAGAACAGCTGAAGAACTTCATGAACACCAAACAAACCTACAAAGAATACTGAAAGACATTCTAGATACACACGGGAGAAAACCACCAAGCAAGGCAGACTATTAAACAGAATAGAAAGCTAAAGACACAACAGCAGAAAGATAACATGTCAACAATAAACCAATATATAACAGTTACAACCATTAATGTAAATGGCCTCAACTCACCAATCAAAAGAAACAGACTGGCAGAATGGATCAAGAAACAACATCCAACCATATGCTGTCTACAAGAAACCCATCTAACCAAAAGGACACTCATAGACTGAAAGTCAAGGGATGGAAAACAATACTTCATGCAACAGGAAACCAAAAAAAAGCAGGAGTGGCAATCCTGTTTGCAGACAATGTGAATTTCAAACCAAGAATGATCCAAAGAGATAAAGAAGGTCACTACATACTAGTTA